>CABFOW010000333.1:292171-304444 GCA_902141385.1 Timema californicum | reverse complement strand
AAAAAAGTTTGGGGGGGGGGGGGGGGCGCATATTATAATTGTGCCTAGGAGCGCAAAATTTTTAAATCCTCCACTGCAGCTCGAGCCAGAAATAATTTAGATAGGTAATACAGCTCAAGCCAGGCAGCATTTAGATAGGTAATACAGCTCAAGCCAGGCAGCATTTAGATAGGTAATACAGCTCGAGTCAGCGTTTAGATAGGTAATACAGCTCGAGTCAGCGTTTAGATAGGTAATACAGCTCGAGTCAACGTTTACCTAGGTAATACATCTCAAACTATACAGCACTTATATATGTACGGTACTACATCTCGAGCAGAGAGGTGATTGGATAGGTGCTATGGTTTGAACCAGGCATCTCAAATTAATGCGGTTGTTAGTAGTCTTAATTTAAAGACACATTTAAAAGTAAGAATGAGAAGAGTGAAATAATGCTGCTATTTTACAAAATGTATCACCACTTCCAATCATAATGTTGTCCAAGAATGCATAAAACTCTAAATAATGTTATTTTTGATTGAATCATTGTATATCTAACATGTTGATTAAACTATATATTTTTGTGTTGGTGTATCGTATGGCCATGGTGCTCACCAGCTCTAAATGACCTCAATAAGGTTACTAAAATCCCAATACAATAGCGCTGCACCAAGAATTAACGTGACAAACCAATGCAACGTTAGTGCAATCTTTCAGGTGTCGCCACCCAATTACCTAAAAGTACTTTCTTGTCAGGATAGGCAATAGAAGTTAAATAGTATTGAAACTGATTTTGAATACTTATTATAAAGTACTAGTTACGCATTTAACATTCAAGCTGACTAAAGCACATTGGATCCGACCTTTGTCCTACGACAAGACTTTTGTCTGACAGTGTCGGAAGGTGTCTGATGCGCTCTGTTTGACATGGAGTTAAACGGAGGCCCGCACACTGGCTTTAACACTGTTTTTAGACGACTTCCGATGTCGTTAGACTTTTTTGTATTGTCGGACGAAGGTCCCTAAAGATTTGTACTTTGACAAGACACCTTCCAGCTTGAAGCTAATACAGTTAAACTTGCCTTAAACAGAATCGCAAGGGTCTAAGATATTTTCCCACTAAAGCCAGGTTTCCGTTTAATGAAGGTGCACTATAAACATTAAACAAGGGACATGCACGTAATCGAGATAAAAATAGTAAAATACCGTACTAATTATTCACACTATATATTAACATATGTAAACATTATACCGAACAGAAAAACATTATTCACTTTGTATTTACCTTTTCCATTTATCAAGCAGGGTTATCTGCACGCACTTTACTCTCTTGGCTGCCTGACTTTCCACAAACATTTAGCCTGAGAAATCACAATAAGCATATCAGAATCATTCCGTTGTAGGGCAAATTGCTGCAGTTCCTTTAAACCTTTGACAGCATCTTGATAAGTCTTCACGCTACACTTTTCTTCTTCTTCCAACACAATGTAATTTTCCTCTTCTTGTTCTTCTTCATCCTCCTCTTCTCCTTTCTCCTTCTCTTCTCCTTTCCTACTTTCTTTAAAATTCTCAACTAAGCCATCGATATCAATTTTGTCTGGTTCAGTTTTCATGTTATTGTCTATGTTGATGTAGTTTTCAGCATTGTAGTTATTGAAGGCAGCTTCATTCATGCAGTTTTGTAAGTCCTGTTGGTCATTCTCATTTTCCACACTAGCAGTAACTTCACTGATAGAAAATCCTAGTTTTTCAAAACACTTTGTCACAGTTTCTGGTAACAACTTATGTACAGCTTGATTTCTCCAAATAGCCACGTCGAGAACCGAAAAGGTTCTTGCAAGATCAGGTGGATGATGTATAATTCATATTGGCGATCAAAAATTGCATTTATAATTTACGATAGTGCACTTTAATATTCTGAATGGTGTCCTGGTCCATTGGTTGAGAAAGACTTGTGGTATTTGGAGGAAACCAAGCAAGTCACACGTTGGAAAGCTCAATGTGGCGGTGGCATGTTGCGTTATCCAAAAAACCACCAAAAATGTCAGTTTTGCTTTTTCATTATGCCATTAAAAGCCGTTAACCATTCCTACATGGTGTGTGACGTCATCCACGCCTTTTTGTTGTATATTCACTCAGCGGAAAGTTTTCGTATGTTTCGCATATTTCCGAAACACCGAACCAACGTTTGCTGCCTTATCGCTAACTAAGGGCTTCTTCATTTCACCTGACATCCAACCACATAGAAAAAGTCATTCTTTATTTGCACAATTTTCCTCCCGAAAATGTTTAACCCTTCAAACACAGTGATTTATTCGGTAGAGTGCGGAAGAACAGTCCAGTCTCGTCACCATCCGCTATGTTTTCAGGTTCATATCTTTCGATTATGGAGGGAAGTTTAACAACCCGCTCTTCAATGGTTTCTAGCGACCTTTTTAGCGTATTCCTGTATTAATGGATCCGACACTCAGTAATTTTTCACCCTAACATTGACAATCCCAAACTATTTCATTGATGTCTTCATTTGCAGTTCTCTTAAGTTCTCTTTTTATTTTTCCATTAGCATAGTTTTCCCACATCTTAAGAATTTCTGTTTTCATCTTTATAATCTCGTAAACTTGAGTTTTACCGACGCTAAACATCTTCATGACTTACTTAACAGATAACTTATCTCACTCACGCGCACGAATAACTTCTACTCTCGTGTTTGGTTCAAGTACAACTCTTATCTTTGAAGCCATAATGACAACTGCCAGACTAATGTAAAAAATGCAGGCCTGGAGTCCATATTGAGTAAAATTTCCGGAATGGACAGATAATTGAATTTAAATACAGGTAATGCTGTATCGTTAAAAGCTGAGTTCCAAAGCTGATTGACAAGTCATTGGTGCTAAAACTGGGAAGAACCCAGATAATAATCAAGAGGCAATAACAGTTAACAATTCTGTAAGCAAGGTAACAAAAGTACTAAGAAGAAGAAAGAAATATACATTACTTAACATTTCAAATCCTCTTAATATAAAGGAAGAGTTAATGAAAACAAAATTCTGTAGAGTGTATAGGATGCCAACATTTTTTTCTAAATGATGTCCACTGGAACATTGGATTTTTTTAAATTTTCTTTATAAATCCGTTTCCATGTTAGGCAGTTTCCGTTTAAACCAAGGAATTTAGCATGTTTCTCAGCCCTAAAGTCATGGGACCATAACATATTTCCATTTAAGACAAGTTTCCGCTTAATAAAGGGCAGGTTTCACTGTATATAGTAAATGTAAAACCAGACCTCCACACACACACACACACACACACACACATACACATACACATACACATACACATACACATACACACACACACACACACACACACACACACACTACAACCGACGAGAATTGACGTTTTGTCTAAATACGTTTTTGTCTTTAATCAAATGTTGAATCCAGTGAGCTGCTATTTTTATAGATGGCTTGTAGAAAATCACAAAATGAAAATATTTATCTTTATAGTTATATCCATACTGTATGTATTGGTAGTAACATTTTATTAGCAATCATTGCACGATTAAAAAAGTAATGCAACCCTTCTCACATTTTGTCTGACCTTAAATGAACATTGAAACTGTTACATTTTACTATGTTAACTAACTATGATTTATTCCTAGAAACAAACACTGTTATATGAGAATGAGTGGATAAATAAATTACATACAAAAGCATATACCCCTGGTTTGACCCCAAACAATGTAAATATCTACCTATTAGATATTTATTAGTGGGTCATCCTAGTTCAATTCTAGGTTAAAGACAACAATCAATTAACCATTATACGAGTAGTTAATTTGTCGCTAGGATCAAATACAGTCACGAAGTCATACTTTTACACCCTTCACTATACATCAATCATGAGACTGTTAAGACGAATAGACAGATGCTCTTCTACCGAGATATTGAGCCGGACCAAGAGCATCTGTTCTCTTAATCATAATCGTGACGCACCACTGAATTTTAAATATCTTATCTGTGCCAAGTATCTCCTCTTGACGAAAGGTAGAATTAGTTAGTCCATATTTTATCTTGCTCGCAGCGCTCCAGTCTCCCTATTGGCTATTCCGCTTGGTCGCTCCACACGAAATGAAGTTCCCTCATACTATTACCTTTAGTAGATCCCTTCTTACCAGGTAAAGGAAGAACATAATTATCGTCCACCGTTATTAAAACTTAGTGGAATTTTTTTAAAGGTAATTCCACGTCTACCTTGAGATTGCGTGTTGATATCAGGCTACCCCTTCCTTACAATCCAATCCATTGACGTATAATAATGTGTTCGCCGCACTCGCACATTGAAAGGGTGGAAGTCACTCGTGTGTGGTCCAGTTTATACACCTCTAGTGGACTAACAGGATAAATAGATACATAGCTACGTTCGAAACAGAAAACATATTTTTGTGAGGTTTTCTGCATCATTCACTTGACAGCAGGGAAATAGTTATCAATTTAATAATTTTCTGGGCTCAAACCCAACCAAGGTTGACTAATATCTCTTGAGTGATAAAAATCCGTAGCACAACTTCCTTCAATGGGGAAGAAGAGCCATCGGTCCCATGTCAACTGTGGTATGAAAAAGAACCCTGAAAGGACTGTGAAAGAAAATGCCATTCCCGGCGAAATTTGTAGGTCCTTTCGTTCTCGCTCATAGAAATGATTCTCGTTTGCTGATATAATTATTCAGTTCATAAGGTGAAGTTAAATATCCCAAATAAATAAATAAAATTTAATAGTTTACTCGTTTGCAAATAATTATTTCTCAAGTTTTTTGTATTTTTTAAAAGCTGGTTTCAATTCCACTGTGTTTTTTAAGAAGACTACAGAAGTCTTAACCACAACGCGATGCGTGGTTCGAGCTGTATTCCCTACCTAGGTTAGGGGCTATCCATGAGGTTAAACGGGCTCTTAAGTCATCTGGACTCCTGGTTAGAGTCGATATCATGGCTGATATATTTTTGTATCCATAAGTCTTGGATTTGAAACTTACCATGGACCTCTTCTGGAAAGTTTCATATATTAGTAGCCTAATGACTGATTTCTCAGCGGTTTTCAGCCATGGCAGAGTAATTTGACAAATGTAACTTCTATTAATTGTGTCAATACATATACATGACCTTTTTTCTTTCTCAGATAGAGAAAGCATTGTAATTATGAAATATTTCGACCCCGAAATCATCATGGATCTTGACGTTTTTTGTGTTACTGAACTAAAAATTCTATCCCTCCATCTGGTTGGCTGTACCTGAGGCTTGAACTTGAACAGTTTAATGGTGTTCACACATGCTGCCCAGATATGATTTAATCATGCCTCAGGAAATAATCTTGATTTAATTCTAAATTAACGGTACTTTACTGATGAAGATTTTTAAAAATCTTATTCTTTTCTAGAATAGAATACACGAAAAAGTATGTACAACCATAAATAAACTATGTAAACACTACAATGATAAAACAAATGTGGAAAACCACACCTTTTACCTCTAACCTAGAATCGAACCTTGACCTTTCCATCACTGGCAGACCATTCTATGGTGAGCTGGATACCTCAGACCATGCGATCATCAGTTCGGGTACAACCGTTCATTTAGAATCTTCTGATATTATGGAATTTATTTGACATATGTATATTGGACAAATATTCGAACCTAGAATAGGCTTACAGTATTTTTGCTATACAACCAAAACGTAAAAGGTCAAAATGTAAATATGAATTAATATTTGATCACCCATGAGATTCACATTATTTAATTTAACTAGAGATTCCAACGTTCTTGAAGTTACACTTTTCTATGGAGTGGGGTTAAATTCTGAACGTTAGAGAGATTTTATTTAAATCGGTTTTTATCACCGTGTATTAAAGCTTGATTCACACGTCCACCGAAAATAGAAAGCAGAATCTGCCCCGGAAGCTCAGCAATTTACACACTTTAAGTTGACCCATGATGCACTGCAACACTAACATAAAACAGCTGACTATCAACAGATTTTATTTTCTAATAGATATACAGATATTTTAGATCATTGCCGCGATGGATGTTTACAAATTATAATGCTGTGGCGTGGCACAATTCAATACATCGATACACGTGTGGTGACCTGGTGATCTAGGGGTAAGGTGTCGGACTTCTGTGCTGGGGGTCCGGGGTTCAATCCTCGGTTTCGGCACAGATTTATCTGATTGCCAAACCCCCTCTTTACCTCTGACGTGTATTAATCACAACTTGTGAATGTGGGGAATGCCAGGCCTCCACCGTGGTTCGGCTTCCACGTTAAACTGTAGGTCCTCCATTTCATCTCACAATCACCCTATCATTACACGTTAGCGTTAAGTACGTATAACCCGAACTGGTAGTAAGACGCGGTGCTAATAATAATAACAATAATAACAACAATATCTTGTAATTGGCTTGGAGCGCGTCACATGACCACGTTTCTGTTCTACTCTAGTTTTTCGGCGAACGTGTTAATAAATCTACAGTAAGCCTACTACCTGTTCAGGGTATACCCTCTATGATAATTAATCTAATTGGGTAGGGACGAGGAAGGAAACATTTTAGAGGTATTCTACCCGCACTTGCAAGGAAGAAGAGTGGAAAATCATTTAAGAAAATCCACCTTCATTAGAACCAACAGGTATTCAAACCCCAATCTCCCCGTCTTCAGCAGGCCAGTCTAACACAAGAGTGATGCCTTATACCGTTCGCCCATTGAAGAAGGTAGAGGGAAGCTATCACAGTAAACTCCCGACTAACCGCGGCATCGACAACAGCAAGGGATGCGTTTTTGAAAATCGTCACGTTGATGGTGGATACCTGCCGATTGCTGTACTCAATACATCCTTAGATAAGATATGATGGTCAGAGAGTCAAAAAGTTTATGTAGGGGTTGTTCCGGCTTAATTTTCTGGAACAAGAAGATGACACGCTTCTATCTAGCAAGCTGATGTTAAGGAAAATACGTAGCGGGATAAGGAAAAAGGAAACAGCTTCAATGAAGCAGAAGAAAATATAAACGTTTTTAAATTATGTACAATGTATCTACCGAGTAAACCATACATTGATTTAAAGTCGTGTTTTTTTAATCATCCGAGGGCGTGAAACATAATGATGTGTTTATAAACGCAATCACGATAGGTGAGTACTAGTTTGAATTGAATGCACTACAATCTTTGTTTTACTAAATAAGCAAATTATGCGCTATTTTGGGCTATCCGCTGCTCTCGTCTCCTTCATTACCGCGGTTAATCGGGAGTTAACTGTATATCAGTTACGTAGATACTAACATCTCACCTCATATTATGTTATTGTAGCTAACCATGATTTATTTCCCTTGGTACAATAAATAAATAGGTTATTAATGTAATTGCATCACCACTACAACCGTGTCAAGTCAAGGAAGATGCTAAAATTATAGAAATTGGTTACGTTTAAATCTACCTCCGATAGACTATATGTAGCTTAACCAGACTCCACCTGAAAAATTAATACAAATTTACTTCAAACCTAATCCAAAACTACTATACCCTAACCCACTAAGTCAGTCAGGACTGTTACCCACTAGTCTAACTTGATGCTATAGTGCTATCTATTACAACGATGCTGGGAATACTTTCTATTTATTTATTCATGGTTTGGATGGTACGAAAATCAATACCTCAGTTAGTTTTGATATTTTTGTTTTTCCTTGAGAAACTGAATCATTTTCAATTTCCAAAACGAGTGGGAAGTCCTGTGAAATCTTCATGGTAACATTAAACACGAGACCAGAAAAACTTAAAGTATGTTCTCATAAGATTTAAGCGGGCCTTTGCCTTGTCTTATTTATTTATATACTTGTAGTGGCAGCCATGCGGTCGAAGACGTTATAACTGCTGAATAATAATAATAATATTTAGCACCGCGTCTTACTACCTGTTTGGGTTATACGCTTTAAGTACTAATTACTCTAATGGATTAGGAATTTGGAAGGTTAAATTAGAGGAAGTGAACCCGCATTTGCGTGGAGGGAGAGTGGAAAACCATTTAGGAAAAACCACCCCCAGTTCACCCGACCGAGATTCGAACCTCGATCTCCCCGTCCTCGGTGGTCGGGCTCAACACGACAAGCGCGTTAGCCAACTACGCCACTGAGGCGGGTTATAACTGCTGAAGAAAAAGTAAAAATTTTGAATTCCGACCGGGTTCAATGGGAATGGTTTCCGTAAAAAAAAGTCTGTTTTCCCCCATCCTGGCTCGACGCTAATTTGGGTGAATTTCCTCAACACTACCATCATCGTCCTTACCACTAAGATTAAGTCATTTATTTCTTTTGTGTTAAATTTACTATTACGAATGAAACATAATATTAACTTATCCTAACTAAATACCAGGACAATCCCGAGCTAGTGGGGGTGGGGGCAGTAGCAATATTGACCACAAAAAAAGTGTTTGTGTATTACCTAGAAGCTTCTTACCGCCAAAATTCGACTATAGCTTTAATAAATATTAGCCTGTGGTTCTAAATCTTGAGTAAGTATGCCGTTTGGTTTGGGAAGTGAATTGGTTTTGTATTGCTATCGGATAATAAGCGCCTCGCTTTGGGCGTCAATTGTAACAATACGGAATAAAAATGACACCGCGCTTTGGGCGTCAATAATAATAATAATATGTGATCAATCTCCCCGCTTCGGGCGTCGATTGATTCTCAACGGATTAATTCCCAGATAAAAGATGATGTGATGACTTTAGGTTGTCTTAAGCTCCGTTATCGAGTGCCTATCACCACTGTACGGAAAATATACCGTCTAATCAGCTGTCTATAGCCCCCTGTTCGAGCACTAATTAAATCGGTATTAATATTATTAAAGAAAGAGAAATGTTGTTGGCTGTTATTTCACACACGGTTTATTTATATTACACCAGTAAATTATTTGCACATATTTCAGTTAAATGTTTCTTATCACTGCACACTTGTGATATTGAAGTGACTTATATTATAATGTGTTGGACTGTGAGCGAGGTCCCGGAGATCGTCCTCCCCATCGTCGTCAATTGCTATTGCTATTCTGTTCTGTTATACTGTCTATACTGTACTGCTTATACTGTGTATACTGTGTATACTGTAAATAAACATACGCACTATGGTCTATATATGACATACACCTTGCAATTTCTCCCTTGGTCAACAAAGTAAAAACTAACCAATAGACAGACTCCTGGCGACACATTTTGTGAGAGCTAGCTTCTTATTGGTATAAAGAAATGGCGTTTTCTACCAAATACTATGAACTTTTTCCTTTAACAGGAAGCAACGCAGTAGATATTTTAACAAGAAAGAAGGTATAAAAAAATATATTTTAGGGGTGAAGTCCTTTTCACCTCATTCTAAGAAACGCGTGTTTGTTCATGGATGAATCTTAAAAGGATACTCTACCTATATTACTTTAAAGAAAAATTACCTTCATCCATGACTTTTTACATAATTTAGATTAGTCCAAATCAATACATTACAGTTTGAGTAGAACAACTTTCAGAAATCCTTTATTTTTAATAGTCTTTGACCCCAACGAGTTTTCCTTGCACCCTCCTTTTCTTCTTCTACAAACAAATGTTTAAACTCTTTGCTACACACGTTTTTAATAAGATAACAGAAAACTGATTTACATAGTAATAAAGTCATGGAAAATAGTCGGATCACTGACACTAACATTAAAACTTTGTTTTTTAGATGTTACATTATTTTCCTTTCGTAACTCTTCTTACACTTTTTTTTCTTTTAATTTTCCCCTGTTCTTTTTTAATGTCTATGCCAATGTGAACACACAAATACATGTCAGCAAGTGCGTCAACAGCAGACGATAGAGATAGAGACAAATGCTTTAATGACTTGACGAAGAGCAGAATGTCAGCCCAGACGTCTCTCTTCTTTGCAGACATTCTCCGACTTTAAATTAAATCTAAATTTACAGTCTTCGGTGGCCGCTTGATCTAAGGTATCACTCTCGCAGTAGATTAGACTGTCGATGACGGGGAGATCGCGGTTTGAATCTCGGTCTGGTTTACTTAGTTTTTTTAAATCTAAATAGTGTCCCGCACTACTTCCAGAAAACTGCGGGTAGATATGGTTTAAATACCACTTACCTTATTCCTCCTACTCCATTAGATGATAACTCAAACGTATGATCCAGTAAACACATGGTGCGTAAAAACAAAACATGCTATGACTCAATTTTGTTTACATCCATTACTGTTTCCAGCCTATGTCCTGGGTCAGTTTGTTATTAAAGCCATATATTTTCCCATAACGGCTGGATAGGCCTGTCGTAGCTTCATATGCTTTATAATCTCTTAAAACGAGGACAGGCACAACATCCAGTCCCCGACCATTAATTTATCACTTTGAAAGGGTAAACCCACATTTAACCAATGATATATTTCTCGACCATGCCAGGAGTTGATCCTGGGAGCCTTAGCTCAGTAGACAGACACGCTACCGACTGAACTAAGGGGTCGGATCCATGACGTGCATCAACGTTTGTATTTATTAACGTAACAATAATTGCATATACACACACATTTATTAGAATCAATATTAGATATCAATATAGTTAATGTTTTGGGGAACTAAACTATATATGAAATTTAACAGATTCCCCCGCTTCGGATACCTCATGGTGTTACGGGCCACTCTTGCAATATCCTAAACTGCCGATATGGGTGACTTAGTGATCTAGGGGTAAGGTGTTGGACTTCTGTGCTGGGGTCCGGGGTTCAATCCTCGGTCCCAACACGGATTTATCCGATTACTACCAAACCCTTCCTTCGCCTCTGACAAGTCGTGTATTAATCACCACTTGTGAGTGTGTGGAATGCCAGGCCTCCACCGTGGTTTGTATTCCACGTTAAACTGTAGGTCCTCCATTTCATCTCACAATCACCCTACCATTACACATTAGCGTAAGTGCGTACAACAAGAACGGGTAGTAAGACGCGGTGCTAATAATAATAGACTGTCGATGACGGGGGATCGAGCTACAAATCTCGGTCGGGTGTACTGAGGATGGTTTTTCATAAATGGTTATCCACTCTCCCTCCACGCAAATGTGGGTACACTTCCTATATATAACCTTCCTCATCCCTAGAACCATTAGCTTTATTAATACATAAGCCTATCATTTCCGCAATTGACTTTAGCGGGGAATTTAAATCGTAGAACTGAGAATGATTTTACCCATGCAATAACATCACTCTGATTTTCCCATCTTATCCTCTCTCATTTCGAATGTGAGTACACTTTTTATAAACCATCTACCTTCCTTATATATTCAAATAAAATACGCATTAATTTTAAAAATAGTCACTAGCCATCTCAAGTCTTATGTTTTAAATTTCGGTTGAAATTAAATTAGGTTTTCTACATGATATAAATTTAATATTATTATGATCTTGTCAGTATTTATTTTGTTTTTTAAATATACATAAATTATATGGTTTCCAATTCTTAACAATTCTCAAAATATGGACACTATGCAGTAGTCGATTAAAAACTTAATTCTTAAAACGCCATCCTACTTGATCCGTAAGGCCTAAAGAAACCTTAACGTACCGTTAGACACTTACCGACATGAGTCCCAATCTCATTCAAATTCAGCAGTAACAATTATTTTATCACTCTCTACCGCCTCTATACTTTGAGGTATAATTTCTCTTTAGGCCATTTACAGTTTGACCGCTTCTGTTTGACTTCTTTTTTTATGAACCTTATTCTTTGCAGGAACCTTTTTTTAAATCATACTTTCCCCTCTTGAAGAAGGAGGAGGAGGAAGAAAGATAGATGACTTAACTTTTTGTGTGTGTTTGTGTTCGCCGGGGAATCGATACATCACAGAAAGTACACTCCAAAGAGCTTCTTTATAAAAAATATAACTGATTTTTTTTCTATCGTAGTAAGATTTTGGTCAAAGTGTTTTAAAGTGGAGACAATATAATTATTCAGATAGGAAAAAAATTGTCATTGTTAACTCTTGGGTTTTAAGTGTGCTCGGACACGCTTCGATGATAAAATGTTCACTCTCTTTCTCTCAGTTGACTGGGCTATCTATGATTAGGAGACTGAGGTTTGAATCCCGGTGGGATGTTCTGAGGTATTAAAAAAATGTTTTTTACTCTCTCCCCACGCAAATGAAGGTACACTTAATATAATTTTAATATTTATAATCCCTTAAACACATAATTATAAGCCGCACGGGTTGTTAGTCGTGGGGGGGGGGGGG
>CABFOW010000333.1:265995-286894 GCA_902141385.1 Timema californicum | reverse complement strand
TTCTCCGATACAATATTGAATATATATATATATATATAGGTTATTTGAAATGTTGACAAAGCTAGTTTCGAATAGTAAATTTTTGAAAAATGCATCGTGTAAATGAATTTTAAAATAATTTAGTTGATAAATGGATAGTTAAAAAACAAACAAAAAACACATTCTAATTTTAAGTTCTACACGTATGTGTATGTAACTTAACTCACTTTGAGGAAACCTTTAATTCCAAGGGGGACCCAACGCCCAGGGGGTTCTGGGTTCCCCCATCACCAATTCTACGCCCCAGAATGTATTCCTCCTTGCCTATGACACACGCCATTTATTAGTCTAAAATTAAAAAATAAATCGATACCGCTGCAATATTAATTAAAACAATTAAATGCTATTTACGCTTCTCTCTGCGGATTTCCTCTTAAAAATACAAATGGGCTAAAGGGAGAGAGGATGTTATCATTTCATTGCTCCACTCATTGATATCTCTTGCAGAGAAACTTTTTGGATGATCGCCAAAATATTGCTATTCCTGTGATGCGAGTGAATGTGTATTCTTTTCCTGCGCCGAACTTTTGGGGAATCAATATTTCGCTATCGTTGAATACAGAGGGAGAAGAGGGGAGATAACTTTTTGGATAGGCTTTATGCTTACCGAACGAAGAATGTAACTAGTCTGTAAGCTTTACTTTCTAGAAGAAAATGTGTATGGTGGAGTTTGGTTTATCTTTATTGACGATTTAAGCTCATCGTTTGCACCCAAATCTCGTTTCTTGGGTATTCTATTGAAGATCTCATTTTGGATTATTATACAGTATTTTTGTTCGTTAGTTTATTTTAAGATACTGCTTGTGAAAGGTTTGGCTTCACGAATAGTAAACCTGTCTAAAACCCTGGAGAACCAGATAAAATCCCGACTGTCTGAAAAGAGCTAATTCTCCCCACATAACTTACTCTCCTTACGTATAACTGGCCAAGAACAAATTTCAAAACTATGAATTCATCCTTGTGATTACCGGCCTCATGTTTGTAGTGGTCAATGCACCTGATTACGAGCCTAGGGGCCCTTGGTTAAAATCCCTGTTGGTACCTTGGGTATTTTTATTGAAAGGGGTACTACTCCAAAGGTCACAAGAGTTTGGTTAATTAGGATTAAGTTAGGTTTAAGTGTTTCCACAGGTTCCACACCCTCATACTCACCATCATATCATCATCTCATGGGGACATAAAAAATCCTCCATGGAAAGTAAGTACGATTAGTACATATGGGCATACTCGACTCCCCCGCCCCCAGGGAAAGAACACGACCTCTCNCCTTCCCCGATCCAAGTGGAGGAACTCGACCTTCCCCGATCCAAGTGGAGGAACTCGACCTTCCCCGATCCAAGTGGAGGAACTCGACCTTCCCCGATCCAAGTGGAGGAACTCGACCTTCCCCGATCCAAGTGGAGGAACTCGACCTTCCCCGATCCAAGTGGAGGAACTCGACCTTCCCCGATCCAAGTGGAGGAACTCGACCTTCCCCGATCCAAGTGGAGGAACTCGACCTTCCCCGATCCAAGTGGAGGAACTCGACCTTCCCCGATCCAAGTGGAGGAACTCGACCTTCCCCGATCCAAGTGGAGGAACTCGACCTTCCCCGATCCAAGTGGAGGAACTCGACCTTCCCCGATCCAAGTGGAGGAACTCGACCTTCCCCGATCCAAGTGGAGGAACTCGACCTTCCCCGATCCAAGTGGAGGAACTCGACCTTCCCCGATCCAAGTGGAGGAACTCGACCTTCCCCGATCCAAGTGGAGGAACTCGACCTTCCCCGATCCAAGTGGAGGAACTCGACCTTCCCCGATCCAAGTGGAGGAACTCGACCTTCCCCGATCCAAGTGGAGGAACTCGACCTTCCCCGATCCAAGTGGAGGAACTCGACCTTCCCCGATCCAAGTGGAGGAACTCGACCTTCCCCGATCCAAGTGGAGGAACTCTACTCCCCCCCGATACAAGTGGAGGAACTCTACTCCCCTCCAATCTCAGTGAAGGAACTTGACCCTCCACAATCCTAGTGGAGGAACTTGACCCTCCACAATCCTAGTGGAGGAACTTGACCCCGACCCCTATTGGAGGAACTCTATCTTCTTCCCCACTGGATAAACTTTACTCCTCACCTCCAGTAGAGGAGCATGAACCCCCACCCAGAGGAACCCCAGAGGAACTTGACCTTATTCCCCAATGGAACAACTCGACCTCCCCCTCCCCCCATGCCAAATAACTGTTAAACACAAGCACATACACACACCCGCACACACGCGCACACACACACGAGAGAGGGATGATTCCTTAAATATATTTGATATTAGAAAACAATAATAATTATATATTATTAGTTAAAATTTTGAATTTGATATTTTTAGAGTTATTATAAGGAATTTGATTAATTCCACCCTAATTAAAGGACCACCCTAACAATCAAATCTCAGGCAATATAACTGAATGTGAATTTACATTATAAGAAAAAATTCATTTACATTTAGTTGCAATTTATATTTTCTATAGCAACTAAATAGTTGTGAAAAAAATCAGAATTGAAGGAAGAGAAAAAACAATGTAGAAAATTGCGCCTCTTATGTTTATCATGCTTTCTGGATATTTATCACTAATATATGTACAATTTTTAATATCTTGATTCATCAAATACAAATATGTTTATAAATATTCTCTTTGGCCGTCCAGATTGGGTTTAAATTTGTCCACATTTATACAACGAAATACTGAATACCATATTCGTACCAAGGATTACGTTAAAAGTATATTATACGTTAAAGTTAAAATTTCAAAACAAGTTTTTTTATTTACGAGGCATTTTAATAAACATTTCATAATATTTTCTTTACCACAACAACAAAAAAGGGAAACGAAGGAAACCTTATTGAAACATGATTTCTTATTTTTTATTTTAGACACTTTCAAGGGATTGGATTATTAAAATTAAATTAAACCACACAGTTGAAATATACTTCAACACATTAAACTTGAAACGTTTTTTTTTTAAGTTGTGGAATGTTGGTTGCATGTGAAATCGCTTAAAACATTATTAATATTACTACTAGGAACTTGAAATATTTGCGGTGGCATCCATTGAACTCCGCTTTTCATTAGTAGGCTATCTCGGATTAGATGGGCTCGAGGGTGAGTAGCTCGTAACATCCACATTTTAGGGCTCGAAACCCTTATAAATAGCAGAAAATATGGGATTTAGGGAAAGCAGATGGTGTTTTGTGAATGGGTTTTAAATGTATCTACATATTTTATTCCAGGCATATATATCGGCTAGTTGAATGTGTGGGGTAGCGTGTTTGATTCCACTTTGGAAGTAAATGGTTCGTTTATTCCCTGGTCGAATGCACTGAGGGTATTTTAATGGTTTTCCTAACCAGAGTATGTTTCCAATACTCTCTCCATTCTTATATATGTATTTCTTTAAAACACTCACTCCTAATGCTCGCATATAATTCGCTTTTAACCAGCACACTTTCATACGAAATGTAGTGGTTTTATAAAATTAATTTTAAACTTACATTTTAAACTAAATTTTACTATATATAATTTAATTTAACAAGGGAATTTTGAATTGATTCTATCAGTGCATGACTTACAAACTAACTTAATTCTAGAACATAAATATTACTTATTATTCTAGGTCATTAATTTCACTACATTGAAAGAAGGGAACTGAACCCAAATCCCATAGATCAGTAGTCAGACACTCGTCAGACTGTCTTAAGGCATAGGACAAATAGTGTTAAGATGAGCCAAGACATATTTTCATATCTCACTTCCAGTGATCACATTTTATAAGGCGATTGGCCAACAATATATTGAGTTGTTAATGACAGGAAGTAAAGGACCGAATCTTGACCAAGAGTATAAGTGGTGGCTCCCAAAATGTAAGATAGGATAAGACTTGAAAAAGAGACATTGCAATTTATTGGGTTACACAAAATAATAATGACGAAGAGTGGATGTACAAAACAAAGAAAGGATTGATTGTAATATAATACAGATCAGAAAATAAATAATGTTTTAAACAGTTTTTGTAATTAAGAATTTGGACATGGCAATATGAAACAATTCTTTTAAAAATACAAGTAAAAATATAAAGCGTGAAGTGCTATAACGTTTGATCTATAGCATTCATTCACTAATAAAACCTTACTTGGCTTTTTAATTTGAGTCATGTTGCTTTGTCTTTATCTTAATTTCAAAAACGGGTTTAAACATTTTAAACTTTTAATTAACTTTCTGATCTGTATTATATTCCACTCAATATCTACTATTTTTTTTACAACTTTCTTCGTCATTCTTGGTGACCTGGTGGTCTAGGGGTAAGGTGTCAGACTTCTATTCTGGCGTCCGGGGTTCAATCCTCGGCCCCGGCAAAGATTTATCTGATTACCAAACCCTTCCTTCACCTCTGACAAGACATCTTGTGAATGTGAGGAATGCCAGGTCTCCACCGTGGTTCGGATTCCACGTTAAACTGTAGGTCCTCCATTTCATCTCACAATCACCCTATCATTACACATTAGCGTATGTGCGTATAACCCGAACGGTTAGTAAGACGTGGTGCTAATAATAATTCGTCATTCTTATCTTAATATGTAACGTTATGTAACCCAATACATTTCTATTTCTCCTTTTAAAGTCTTAAACATCGCTCCTTACTTAAAAACATTGTTTTGAATGTTTTCTAAAATGTTACCCAAATGTAGTTAATCTCATCTCTTCTCACCGCTAACACGGGCACACTTCTTCTAAACTACCCTACTCATCTACACTCCGTAGAAGGTTATTAAAGCCTTTAGGGGTAAACGTACTAAATAAGAGGTCAGCGAACTTAGCTTTTTAAACTTTCGAAGACCCGCATCGGTTGACATGGGAACTAGAGCGTAATCCTCGACTTGGTTTTTCTGGTGACGGGGAGGGGCTCGAATCCCAGGTGGACGTACTGAGCGTAGTTCCCCCTGAACGGTGTTCCCCTCTCACCACGCAAATGCATGTACATTTCCTCTAAAAATTTACTTCCTTCATCCCTACCTCATTAATGTAGATCTAGATATGCAGATATCCTGGATGGGTAGTTTGAAGCGGAGCATTTGTGTGTGTGTGACGTATGTGTATATATGTACATGGGCAAATAATAGTTCTTTTTTTACGGATACGTCCATTTCATGCTACCCGGGTCAAACTTAATTAAGAAGAGCTTTTTATTATGTGAGCTGGAATGAATAGTGTTACTTTACTGTACACACACGACCCCAACTCGAGCTAACCACAAGTCGCATATCAACATTTCAGTTCGTGTGGGCGCTATGGCGACCTAACACACTTAATATTATTTTACCGACTAAATAAACAGGCACTGACTGCAAGCGTCGGTGACTCTCTTTTTTGCAAAATAAAATGTACTTACAAGAATGGTGGGTTTAAGGGGAAGTTTATTTTAAATTCATAAAACTTTCCCTAAAATTCAACTAGTTTGACAATATTTCCAATTAAAGCGGGATCGGTAAATGTACACAATACTTAATTACGTCAGGCCAAGCAAATCTTTGCACAATGGCATTATTTCACGTAAAGCATGTTACTTTTTAATAACTATATAAATATAGATTAATTGGAGAGGTGTTTATGACTCACATCACGGAACAATATATATATTTTTAATTATGTTGAAATTTGTTTTGATAAGAGTAAATGATATAATTATATCTTCTTTATTTTCATTTTTATTCCCTTTTCCTTTTTTTGATATTAGCTTATTCTTATATAACGACATGTTTCGGTGTTACTACAGATGATACACATCAAGTCTTATTTATTATAAAGATGATATTCTTTTGAATACATATTATCAGAAAGTTTGTGAAAATGTTGAGGCATAATCCTATATATTATTTCTGTTATCATCCCTTTTTATCAACTATTACAAATCCTACAGTGATGAATAAGATATCAGTAGTTAGACTGACGTGATAGTACAGAGCTGCTAGTGGTTGGATTTGGTCACGTGACCACTCCTCCTGCTCTCTGTCAGAGAGCAGGAGGAGTGGTCACGTGACCAAATCCAACCACTAGCAGCTCTGTACTATCACGTCAGTCTAACTACTGATATCAGTGGATGGAGTTTTTACCGACTTCTGAGATAGCATACTCAGTTTACGTTAAATAATTCTGTCAAACACAAGCTTAAAAACTGATACAAATATACTACCTCTAGATTTTCACAGATTTTCTGTTAGTATGTATTCAAAAGAATATAATATTTATAATAAATAAGACCTGTAGATGGTGTAACATCTATAGTAACACCGAAACATGGCTTTGTAAGAAAGCTAATATCAAATAAGGAGAAGGGATTAAAAAAATTAAAAAATATATATATTTATTAATATACATTATTTAAATTCACTTAAACATACAAAACATGCCCATTTTGCAGTTTTACTTTCTTATATCAAAAGAAAGTATTGTAATCGTTAACCTTTTCGACCTATAAATTATGATGAATCAATTTGTTTATTTAAAAAATTTCTCTAGCTATTCGGTTCAAAATGGTTATATTTAAAGTTTTTTACTTTATAAATAATTATGTACTCTTGATTTTACCAATAAAATTCATTTTATGGTAGTTAACTGTAGATTGATTTTTGTAAAATTTAAATTCTTTGAAAATAACTTTTACTGTTGTTGAACATAGGTAGGAATAAGGCGATTATTTTATCTGCTCAATAATACTGTATGTTTATTTTTGAAAATAATCTAATTTAATGGTAGTTAACTTACGACAAATTATAGAAAAATTGAAATCTTTGGAAAGTGGCCTTGAAAATCGAGTTCAGTTGAGATAGTTTTCCATGATAATTAAGAATAGGTTTTGATTTTTACAAATTAAAAATAATTTAGTGTAGTTATGAGTTTTGAAAATTTTGAATATATTTAAAATATTTTAACAATTTTCTTTAGGAAAGCTTGCTTAAGAGTAATTTTCTGAAATCTTATTTTTAAACTTTTTCTTCCAGGCTAAAATACACAATATGAGAATGTTTGTACGATTTTGTCTTACCATTTAATTAAATAACCACTGATTAGTACTAATGTGTAAATTTTATCGAACTAAATAATATTTTTGTAATCAATTGTGTAAATAAATTCGTTTTTGAATGTTTAGTCTACCTAGTAATAGTAGCAACAGTGGGAAGGACAGATTTTCTTCTTTAACAGGTCGTTTATTTGTCCAACGCCTTAGATCTGTCAGCAATTAATGTTTCTGTCTACTGAACTAGGGGTCCTGGCTCTTAAAAATCGTCTAAAGTTAGTCCTAACACGAAAACGAAATGCAAAAAATACATACATGCCCGTTTAATATTTAGAGTTGAAGGATACTAATAATAATAATAATAATAATCTATTTATCATGTAATTATTTTTGAAAATTAATTACTTGTTTAATGTAATTTCTTTTTCTACGCTCTGCACTCTAATCCCGTTTGGGTCAATCGTAGCTTATATTTACACAAATCGGCTAGAAAGCAGTAAGTTATAATCTGGAGAAAATTTACTCTCATTTGTGTGGAGGCAGAAATTAATGTATGTAAGACTTTTTTCAATACACTTGGCTGGGATCTGAAACCCGAACTACAAGAAAACGAGAGGAGGACAATCAATGGTATTCCCCAATAGTAAACATTCAATTCCCTTAGCGATCATATCTCGTGTAAATATTAATAATTCACCTTATACGAATTATATACTATGCTCTCTTTTAAACCCAGCTCTACCGGGAATGGAAATAATAAGATTGTTGAATCTACTCTTTTTCTATAGTACATTTGGAATCATTTATAAGACTAGATGTTGTGTTACTGGAAATACTTTTAAATGTACCGTTAATGAAATTCTATTGTAATTTACAATTTAATTGATAGGACTTCATGTGGTGGCATAGATTAAATAATTAAAGCGTACAAAAAAGACTACACGAAAGGGAAAATAGCATATATATCTCTCAAATAAAGTAATACATTTTGAAAAATGTTTATCTTTACTCATATTCTACTGACTTATACGATATAAAACTCCGCATTTCAGTTCCCTGCCTGTAGGGCTTAGGAAAATATTATTTTATAAATACACATTGGCCCTCATCTGCGTTCAAACCCTTTTATTGCTAAGAAACTTCAACCCCGCCTGGATTTAAATCAATAACGCCTTAAAGAGTAATTTAAACAACGTTTCAAGTCATAACTCTAACTCTCTAAATGATCCATCCATCAAAACGAGGCCTTTCAAAGACCCGCTTTAATGGATTAGCTCCAGTTTCACATTTAATTAAATTAAAAATTATTTTGAAACGGATTTTAAAAAGCAACAACGTACTGTACATTAGTACTATAGTATCGTTTTCAGATTTTACTCGAACATCACATGATATTATATTTACCTTGAAAAAATATTTTCTTAGTAAACTCAATTATCGGTTGTTATCTTATGATTAAAATCGTTTGGTAAACATTTCAAAGCCATTTACTTTGAGGTAGCACTATTCCAAACATTTGTACTGTCACTTTTCAATATTGCACTTAATCTCAAGAATGTCAAAAATATTAAGTTGACATTGAAAATACCCTCAAAATACCCCTCAGTGAAAAATGTATGAATGTGTAAGATTGAAAAAATTTGAAGCACTCTTTTATTTGGTAGTTTGTACTAAATTATTAGTGTATTTATTATAGTCTGGTCAGCATACTGCTATCTTTTGGAGCATAATAAGCTCAATGGCGAACTCATCATAGATAGCTTTAGGGGCGTCACACGAATTATATTTTGGGGGGGGTTAGACAGTAAATTTTTACAACTCTAGACGTTCTGAAATTATAAAAATTCCCAGATGACAAGGGCAAAGTTGAGAACACCAGAGGGCCTAGGGTATGAAAAAACCCCAGTTAAAAACGTGACAGGGGGCTTTCCTCCAGGAAAATGGTTAATTATAGTCGCCTTAAAACTAATAGGCAGTGGCAACGGCGCTATTAGCCCACTTGATTAACTGAACTCTCTTCAATATATTATAAAAAGGGGACATTTGAAGAGTATGGATCGACATTTGGAAAATATAAAATTTGTCTGTACAAGTCTGCAGTAATATATTCAAATAGTTTTCGTAACTTTATAACAGCTGCAAAAAGGTATTTTTCCCACAGCATCTTAGTACACGACCGGGTTATATGAATGTTTTATTTACGCTAGTAGACTAGGGATGAGGATGGTAGAATTTTAGAGGAAATGTACCAGCATTTGCGTGGAGTATGTGTGGAAAATCATTTGGGCAAATCCGCTGTGTGTATATACGACCTGGGATTCATACCCTTATCTCCCCGTCACCGGAAAGCCAATCCAACATGAGAATGACGCGTTAGATAATTCATATGGTTACCGATGCAGGTGATCAAAATTGCTCCTTCTTATTCAAATCATACTGTATTTGTTAACTCAAATGCCAATTGAGGTTAAACGGTTCTTAGAAGAACCGGCTTCAAAAACATTTTCTCTTCGTAAAAGGACGTACACACCAGACTCGTTTACAAACGACAAACTTTGGTTGAGCATTCAGTGCAAAATACTACTTAAGGAAATGTTCGCTTTGAGATAAAAGTAACATAGATGTATTTGTCAAACGAAACTGTTATAATGTTATTTTCCTGCAACGTCGTACGCTTGGCTTTAAAAATGGACAAAATAAAAAATATAGTCGTTGTAGGAATGCAAGGTTACAGCACAATTTTTTATTGAAAAAAACTTTTAGAAAATAAAATAAACATTTGTTAAAGTACAAATTTCATTGAAAGGGTCTTTTAGAAAACACAAAAACATATTTTATTGTGGTCAACATAAATCATATTTTAACATATTATATTATTAGTGATATTTTATATTTATTTATATTATCTATCATAAATGACAGCTGTAAATCCTACGATTAGACTTAATGAATACCTGATAGATCTATTAGTGTTTACAGCTGTCAGATAAGATCCATCATGAATTCATATTGGACTTTACAAAACAGAAGCATTTTCATGTTCTTTATAATGAAAATCCCACAGAAATTGTTTTTGCAGCGGAACCAAAGCAATAGTGTATCTTTGCTCCAAAACTAATTAGTAAACGACTGAATTATAATCAATTATATTCAACCTTAAGTTTAGTTCAGGATTCAACGCTGTTCACAAACACTGTTTAGGGATTCATAAAACGTAGACATCCGTCAAAACCTCGAGTTTAATTTTTTTTTTACTATCACGATACTTCTTTCCAAGGGTGGAGAGAAAGTAAAAGTCAAGCTCATCATAAAAACCACGTTTTAACGACGTTGCTTACTTGGGGATTTAAAAGGTATTTTTTTCAAAGCGGGCTGCATCAAAGGCCGATTCACACATAACGCTAAGCTAAGCTAATATTTACTCTGCTAACCTTTTAGAAAAATAGCGGACCATGTATTTAAATATGTTGGTTCACACAGAAAGCTAAGCTAAGCTATGCCTTGCTACGCCGCGCTATGCTTTTTCCTATTGCTCGCCGGGCAATTTTTCCATCTCCAATCTTGAGCCATCTTACGTTGCGCATGCGCATAACGGAACTTGGGCTCCGTGTTGAATTGAAGCAGTGCTGGTTTGGTGGAAATAACTAAAGAAAGTGTTGAAGTTTTGCCTTCAGTTTGTTTCACGAGTATTTAAGTAATATTATATTTAGGTTCTATATTTAATACATGTGTCTATATTAAAATGGAAGCGTTAATTGAACAAGTCAAACCTCCTAAATTTTCTTCATCTTTCAAAACAGCTGATAACATCAGCATCTTTTCTTCCTCAGTACAATTTTCTAAACTCAAACAATACATTTTGGAGAACGCCATCGTAACTAAACTTTACTGGAGCAGACCAGAAATAAACAACACTGAATTCTGGAGTGAAAGGAGAGACAATTGCTTAGCTTAGCAATGAGTGTGAAACCAAATTGACAAAGTATTAGCACAGCACAGCATAGCTTAGCTTATCATTCTGTGTGTATCGGCCTTCAGATGCCAATGTACGAAAGAGAGAGGGAATAAAATTAGTAGTCCACCCTATGAGGCCTCTAATTTACCTGCTGATAACACTTCCCCTCTTCCCCTGATGAGTATAAACACCCACGCTACTATTTACGCCTTGACAACATTGACTAGAATTTGAAAATTACCTTTTTCTTGCTTCCTATTCAATTAGACATAATATTATGCTTCCACCTTCCACGTACTTTTTTAATCTGCATCCCATTAAGAAGATACCTACAGGCCATTTTCATGAATAAACCATATCGCCTGAGCTGTTGACGATTTAAAAAAAAGTTTACAAAAATCTACTCTAAGATAATAAAAATTGTGACTTTTTGAGTATATTTTTTTAGACTTATTTAAAGATGTATGTTTTTTGTTACAATATTATATCCTTAAAACTCATCGAATAAAACGTAAATATATTAACATAAGAAATATCTATATTTCCCGGGCTTACATTTATCTCTAATGTACATCCATTTAACTTAATTTAGCTTAGATTGATGTTTAAGTTTTAGATTCCTCGTTTTATCGATAGCGGTATAGTCGAGTGACCGTGATGGTGATTCAGCCTCTAGGTTCCCTATTCACCTAGGAAAATATAGTCAAACAATCATGCACCCAGAACCTTTGGTTACATGGTCCATGATGTCAGACTCACGATAGATTGGATTTTCTCTGACGAATGACGGTGATGGCTGCACTGGAGACGGTTATAATTGCACAGCCTTTCTTTATTGTGGGTAAAATTCCTCTGATTAACCCTCCTAATATCTCTCCAATTTAAGTCGCTAGTTACCTTGTTGTTGGACGTAGTAGTGAAATATACTTATCACGGTCCTTCAAATGTGTAGAATGAAGCTCTATTATTATTATTATTATTATTACTTTAGTATCAAGTTTTAATATCTGTTCAGGCTATACGCCTTTGTTATAGGGATGAGGAAAGTTGAATGTATATTAAGTGTACCTGCATTTGTTTGAAGGTGGAGTGTAAAACCAATTTAGGAAAATAAACCTTAGTACACCTAAGTCGGGTTTGAGCCACAATCCCCTCATCTTCAGTCCAGCCAGTTACCGGCCTCGGTGGCATGGTTAGCTAACGCACAATTTTCGTGTTGAGCTAGACTGCCGGAGATGGGGAGATTGAGGTTCGAATCTCGCTTGGGTTAACGGTTTTTTCCCCTAAATTGTTTTCCACTCTCCCCCATGAAAATGCGGGCTCACTTTATCTATATTCAACCTTCTAAAATCCTAATCCATTAGTGTAATTAGTACTTTAGTGTGCAACCCGAATGGATAGCAAGACGTGATGCCAAGTATAAGTAAAGTAGTCAGTCCATTCTATTGCCTATTTATAGTCTTATCCTTCTGTAGATTCACACGTTCGCCGAAATACTAGAGCAAAACAGAAACGTGGTTACGTGTTCCGCTAAGGTTCAACTCATTTCTACTTCGTTCGCTCCGCCTGAAACGTTTGTCACAGGAGAACCAATCAAATCTCGGAACGAACCATCTCAAGTCAGTGCGCATGCGCTCTACAGCAGCAAGAAGTAAGCTGACAACTTTTTTGGCCTTTGTGAGGAGCTTTAAAATAACCCGTTAATGTAAAGCTTGTGTATCGATGTATTGGATTGTGCCACGACTCAGAATTATAATTTGAAAACATCCCTCGGGAGAATGATCCAAAATATATGTCTATCCACTAGAAAATAAAATGTCTTGACTATCAGCTGTTTAAGTTTGAGTTGCAATGCATCATGGTTCAACACACAGCGTGTGAGCTGCTGAACCAATCAAGCAGATTCAGTTTCTCTATTTTCGGCGAAAGTGTGAATCAAGCTTTAGAGTTTGACCATTCGACCACCAAAGTGGGTTGTTGGAAGCACAACTGTCAAAAATCCGGCCGCTGTTATAACCACAAAATAGGTCATAGTTCCAACCTGCATCTATGTTGACGACGGTCATGGCATCATTCTGGTCTTGTTTAATATTACATTGACAGGAAGGTTGGGATTTACAAATTTTAAGCTTATATAAAAGTTTGCATCGTTTACTGCCTAAAGGAAACGCGCTATAAAATACCATTGCGCCACGTCACTTTAAAAATGGCATTTTCCGCAGATAAGGAACAAGTCCTGAATTACAATTTTTTTTTTTGTTTCTCCTGAAAAATTTGATTGTTTGGACATGTTTGTCTTTTCCCTGCGGTTAGCAATTCAAATGGTTTTCCGATATTTCTATACGTAAAGCCGGGTACATTTCCTTTGAATTCTAATTTCTTCATCCCGATTTCATTATTTTAAAATTCTGTTAGTCCGGCCAGTAGTAGGACTCAGTACGTACATACAATAAAAAGTAGTTCCATCCCATGAAAGAAAACTAGCCCTAAGGCAGCCAGACTTGCGATCCCACCCCAAACTGCGATACACTGCTGGTCCATCGGGCCGTGTGTACAATTCATTTTACATAAGAATCTTATAGGATAGCTATAAAATCTGCTTGAGCGGTTTTCACGTATACATACTTCAGTTAAAGTTACTTACTAACACGCTTTGGTGGCTGCATAGTCTAAAACACTACTCTCGCAATATACCAGATGCCATGCTTTGAAGAAGAGAAAAAACTAGAGATGGACATTGTGCTGTTTGCTAAATAGGTGAGGTGAAGATATGAAGGAAGTGGCACCGAGAACAAAAGGTATGCCCTAATGCTCCCTGAAGGGGAGCACGAGATGCAAGTTCCAACACGTACCGACCAATTGGTCACACCGTGTGGTTCGCAAGAATTTAGGAACGGGTTGTCGCGTTTCGCGAATGGCACCTATAGCCTTTTACATATATTTATAAAATAGTGGGGTGGGGGGCCGAATGAGGGTGGTGATAAAAGGTGCTAACAAATACTAATACAAATAATGGCAATTAGAGACTCAATTTTTTTTCAGATCACATAGGCCTAATATCAGGGGCAGGGGATGTATTCGTTAAAGCTTTTATTATAATATTGAAGTATTAAAATATATGGTATACAGCAGACACGAAGTTAGTGACACATTCAACCACCAAGCGCTTTAGTCAATACATGAGTGAGAAAATAACTGTAATCGCTTTTATTGATTGATGATGTTAATAGACTTTGCATGCATTAAAAGGGAACTGTCTCCATCGCAATAACTGTCCCATTTGGATATGGAAGTTTTTACAGACAATATGATAGCAACATTTCCCTCTCACACCTATAAGTTCAACAAATTCCCCTGCCGCACCAAAGGATACAGAAACGCAACATAATCCAACGATGAGATGTGTACACACTCTTATATAGCTTAAATTTTCTGGACAAAAAATATCAGCACGTGGATTATGAGCTATCTCAACTTAGGATAGCACACTTGGAACAGGAAGGACAGTGGAGATTCAAAACGTGATTGGAAACAAATCTAGAGCCATTGTTCTCTCTCCCTCTCTTTATTACACTCCTCACAGTCATTCACTTTATAATACAATCACTCTCTTTCATATATACACATACACTTTCATTACCTCGCTCTTAGCACACACACTCCCATTCCCTCTCTACAACACACTCACATTCCCTCTCTACAACACACTCCGATTCCCTCTCTACAACACACTCCCATTCCCTCTCTCTAACACACACTCCCATTCCCTCTCTCCAATACACTCCCATTCCCTCTCTCCAATACACTCCCATTCCCTCTCTACAACACACTCCGATTCCCTCTCTACAACACACTCCGATTCCCTCTCTCTAAAACACACTCACATTCCCTCTCTACAACACACACTCACATTCCCTCTCTACAACACACACTCACATTCCCTCTCTACAACACACTCACATTCCCTCTCTACAACACACTCACATTCCCTCTCTACAACACACTCCGATTCCCTCTCTACAACACACTCCGATTCCCTCTCTACAACACACTCCCATTCCCTCTCTCCAACACACTCCCATTCCCTCTCTACAACACACTCCGATTCCCTCTCTACAACACACTCCGATTCCCTCTCTACAACACACTCCGATTCCCTCTCTCTAACACACACTCACATTCCCTCTCTACAACACACTCCGATTCCCTCTCTACAACACACTCCGATTCCCTCTCTACAACACACTCCGATTCCCTCTCTTTAACACACACTCACATTCCCTCTCTACAACACACTCCCATTCCCTCTCTCCAATACACTCCGATTACCTCTCTACAACACACTCCGATTCCCTCTCTCCAACACACTCCCATTCCCTCTCTCTAACACATTTACACTTACGTTACTCTCTCTGGCACATTTACACTTACATTACTCTCTCTGGCACACATAATCACATTTACTCTCTCTGACATACACTCACATCTATTTTCTCACACACTTACACTCGCATTACCCCCTCTCCCCCTCTCTCTCTCTCTCTCTCTCCCTAACACACACACACGTATTCACTCTCTTTCACAAATTCTTTCACACTTATTATCACTCACTTCCTCCCCATTAAAACTAATTACGTATCACACACTTATACACTTTACTAATTTACTAATTTACTAATTTATCATAATGTAGGGACCTCTATTTCGTAGGGGATAGTTTGTTTTGTGCTAATATTATTTCAATGCTGCGAGTCTAACTTTCGGACTGCTTGTGACTTATGCACCCAGCAATATCGGATTGATACAATGGTACCGATATGATAAATATTAGCATTTCCAAGGAACTTCTTAACCATGAAGTTTACATAAACTTATATAAACCCTCGGGGATGGGCTCGTGGACAAAGGCGTCAGTCTAGTATAGTCAGAATTTTTGGTGACTTATTAGAGGTTGGTACTCGAATACCAGTGGGTTTAATGAAGTGTTTTTGTCTAAAGTTTCCCACACAAATCGGGTACACTTCCTCTAAATTCCACCTTCCTCATTCTTGCTCCATTTGTGCAAATGTGCGAATAGATAGCCAAACGGGTAGTAATAGCATAGGATGGAAACTAGATTTTTAAAATTAAAACAAACTTAAATAAAATTAAAAATGTTAAAAAAAATTCATTTTTGTTTGGAAATCAAAAATATATGTGTAACTTAATCGACACATTTCAAATACAAAAAAAATGTATTTACGAGTTCAATAAGAAATGTATCATTAACATATATTATCCCCACATGAAACACATGAATGGCCCTCCCATAGTTTCCAAAGTATTGATAGCTGCTAAGGGGTGACTTGAGGAGGGTGACAACCCCAAGCAGCATATTAAACTTGCCATATGCGAGGGTGGTCCACACATTGACGATTTAATTAAATGGCTCCTATATTTACCACCCATGGTCTGGGTTACATCGTTAAGCGCATAAAATGCCCTTTACACACATACAGCGAATACATATATATAGTGCTTGATCTAGTATGTAAACTTTCTTTGAAGATAGCAGAGGGTAACTATAGTAAGATTCTGTAAAGAGGAGCTTTTAGAAAATAATACAAAGTCATTCTTGCCATCAACATTGCTAACATTTTACTACATTATACAAGTTATCTTATAGGTATTGATAATATCTATCAAAATGACAGCTGAGGATCACATGATTTGACATATGAATATATTAAATAAGTTTTAGTAACCTTCTGCCAGATATGTTTGTTACTACCAGAATCCTACTATACCTGGAAATAACTTATCTTAGAAACTACGACGAACAATATTACAAATATGTTTTTTCACCCTTGTTTCGTGAATAGATGATGCTTATCTAATGGGGTCATTTTTAAATTTGCTTTATCTCTACTTAATCTCTAATGCCTTTAAACCGGCTTATGGGATTACTAATAGTTTTTCATGTAATAAATTATAGTTTGTCTTTCACACAGAATCGACATTCACGTAGTTAGCAAAAAAATAAAAGCCTGTGCGTTTACAGATAGTAAGGGGACCGGCTTTCCTCTTCACACACCTCTCAAAGGCTTAAGATATTTACTGCAGGGAAAGGTTTCCACCATTTAAGTTTAGAGTCAGAGTATTTTCCTACCTTAGTACTGGAGATTACGTAAATACACCTGAGGAGTAATTGGTAGTAGTGGAGGGGGAGGGGGGGATTAAATGCTCCCAAGTCACATATATTATCTGCGCATTTTCTTTTCTTTTTAAAGTTGTTTAGGTATTACTGTAAAAGATAAAACATAAAAGCCTTAAAAAAATACATAATTTAAAACTAGCCAAACAAACAGGCACGCCAAAAACATATTTTTAGAAATCGTAGGATTCATAGAAAGAATAACTTTTCGTTAGTAAAAATCTCTTTATATATACTTTTTTTGTAACTGAAAATATTTTTTCAATATTTTACATGCCCAATAATGTTGGTTGGTTATATTATGGTCAGCATACTGGAGTTTTTCCATTTACCCTCTGACACCCTGATAGCGATGGGTGAGATCTAAAGATGGGCGTATTATATATAGACTTTTGTGGTTAGAAGACTAACAAAATCACAAAAAAATATTGATTTACTCAAGAAAAGTAATCGCTGAAAAGACTGAATATATTATTATCAAAGAGTGAGCACATATTGGAGTCGATAATTTAGAGATCACTGCGGAAAACATATCCTTTGGCGTGGTTATTAAGGCTAGATATTTGGGAACAATTGTAATTAGAAATGACGACATTAGGGTGGAAAGTTGAGTAAATGCATCGGCCAGTAGGTTGTTGACATCACTCCTTCTTTCAAGGAATGTAAAACTAAAACTAAGATTATAGTAATCAATAGTTTAACTGGTTGTGCTATATGAGTTTGAAAGGTTGTTTATTTTACCCTACATGACGAAAACAGATTTAGGATGTTCGAAAACAAGGTGCGTAGGAAGATATTTTGTCCGAAAAGGGATGAGGATACTGGGAGTAAAGGAGAGAACATAATTTTGAGTTATATACCCTATACTCATCACAAGGCATTGTTAGGAAAACTAAGTCTCGTGGATAACTGCGGGCAAAATACGCATTGCGAATGGGAGAATCTAGAACCTTGTTCAGCGTACTGACAAGCAAACCCTTTGGGAAGAGACCATTAGGAAGACCTATACATAGCTGACTTAGATGGAAGGATAACATTAGAATGTACCTGAAGGGAATAGGGTTAAATGAGGTGGACTGTCTATAACTAGATCAGGAGAGGAATAGGTGGCGTACTTTTGCAAGTGTGGCAATGAGGAGTTCCAATGCCACAATACAAAAGGCCCCATTCACGAGGTCATATTGGAGCAACCGGGTTGACAATCTCGTCGCTTTTGACCAAATTTTCTAAATACCTTCAGGGCAGTGGACAAACGTAATCAGGCAAACGAAAATTTAAGATTTGGATTCGAGACGCATTTCGAGTAAATCATTGCCCTTTAGAACACTATCAATTGTATAATCAGTTTCTTTACAAAGTGCACAGGGAGGATATCGATATAGCTTCTGTAGATGTGGGATACCTAACAATCATGGCTTCCCGAACAAAAAGTCACAGAAAAATATTCTTGAAGTTTCTTAGATGATTGTCTTGTGGTTGTTGATAATGTTCCACCTTTTTTTACTGTGATTTACCATTTTTTATTTTTCTCTTGCTTGTTCAGTTATCTTGCTGATGAGTTTTGCAGTGGGGAGTGTTATTTCTTTGAGGATTGTCTTAAAAATGGTTGTTCCTCTTTATAAAAAAAAGTCTCCTTTATTTATATCCTATATCCTGCAGTGTGATAGAATCTACTGGAGATTGGAAATGAATAGTCTTATACTGGGTGGTTCAAAACTCTTTGATCAAACTTCATTGGTAGCTAGGGAACACTAAAACAAACACTTTTTTTTTGTTAATTAATGTATGTCCGCAGAAGTCACCCTTAGTTTATAGATGGTGCTGTTAGTACATACATGAAATATAGAAAGTGTGAACAACATTTTACTTTACAGTATTTTAAATCAATTGATCAAAGGAGCGACCGCCAACAGTAATGCATGCCTGGCATCGTCGACGCATTGATTGCCTTACATTTTCAAAGATTCCCCAGCCCCATACGCTAGATGCATACCAACCATCTCAGAATCCGTGTAATGATCCATCATACTACATGCATGAAGTGCGTGTTACGAATGATGAAGGTGAAACATAACCATTTGACGCTTCGCCTAGCAACGCCCTCTATCACCAAAGAGTGACGTCTGCTGTCATGAATTCATAACTGAAATAGGTTTATTTTAGTTTTCCCTACCTCCCATTAAATTTGTACAGAGAGTTTAGAATCGCCCTTATATGGCGTAAGTTGTTTTATGGCATGGGGGTTGTCGCATCACTAAGAATTGCTGTTTTATGAAAGGAAGAATGATGACAGTAAAGTTGCACGAGAATGTTAACAATGAAAATAGTTTCCAAATTAAAATTAACACAGTTTTACAATTTGATTTATTCTGTGGGGAATTAAAAAAAACTTTATTGGCATTTCTTATTTTACCATCATAGATAGGTAGCGTGTTATTTTAAGAGTCTTAAAACTTAGGGATCAATCATTATTCACGGAAACAGGGGAAAAAAATCTCTTAGTAGTTATTTTCCAGCGTCATTACAGTTGAGGACCTCAGATTTAATATTGTCATTGAATACATTTTAAATTGGAGTATGCATGCGATGTTTTGTTTACGTGTATATAAATGTGTGAAATCAACGTTGTATTGCATGGGTGTCGTTCCTAAACAATTATAACTATGAGTGATTGTTTGCTTTTAAGAGCCTACTTCATCTTCAACTCTTTTCTTCGACGATAAAGCGTTCATGAATAATTTGGTGCTTCTACCCAAGTGTCGCGCCAACACGTCTAGCAGCCTAGCACTCCCCCCGCCCTCTTCCCTGTGCAACACTCTGCCAGGGTGGCACAGAACTGTTTTAATTGGTGAAAGGGGTAGGTACGCTGTAAGGGCCCTTCACTGTACCCCTGCATTGCGGGCTCCGAGGCTTCGTAGTTAGAGCTAAGACGGCAACTCTGAAGAACTCGTTACTAACAAAAACCTCGGAGGTGAGCATGATTCTTGTGCTTTTACCGACCAACTCTGAGGGACTTTAGCTTCAAATGTAGGCAGAATCAAAAGCTCTTTGGTCTTTACGTCCTGAGAAAGCATGAGTGTAAGTCCACAATACGCGCTGATAGTCATAAACAGTCCATTTTCCATTGCAAAGGCCTTATTTGATAACTAGGAGAATTACTAGATCTACTTTGACATATTCATACGCCAGGCCATGTGATCTGTTGCAGCTTCCACTTTTGATGGATAGTTATAATAGTTTACCTATAAAATTGGCCTGACTGTAGTAAAGTGGTAAAATATTATTCATTTTGGCCGCAAAAAGGTTTGTATTTTCTAAAATGTTCGTCCCATAAAAATATGACTTGACTAGGTTTTAATCGTATGTAGAACGATGAAAAAAAAACTATTACTAGGGTTTGTCACGTATCCGGGAAAACACAGGGAATGTATATTTTGGAGCAAACGGGAAAAATACAAGATAGTCAAAAAACAAACTAGAAAATTTAACCGCACAAGCCGCGTTTTCACGGGAATTTCTTGTTCGGAACCGTCATTACCGGCTTAGATACGACATTAGCCGTTCTAGATCTTGTTGGCTACTTAGTGGTCGACGCTAATAAATGTGACAATCAATTCAGATGTGTTTATTGGATAATTTCTTAGCTTTTTTTTTTTTTTTTTTTACAAAA
>CABFOW010000333.1:231048-265929 GCA_902141385.1 Timema californicum | reverse complement strand
TTTTTTTTTTTTTTTACAAAAGTGAATTTAAACGTTCATAGAAGATGGATTGACATTTACATCTCTGTATCATTTGACTATTATTATTATTATTATTATTATTATTATTATTATTATTATTATTAGCACCGCGTCTTACTACCCGTTCGGGTTATACGCAGTTTGACTATTAAAAATAAAAGCGGATGCTTACTGCTAATTCATACGTTGATTATTGAAATCTCAGTCGGAGTACCGACTAAGCATCCATAACTTGTGACGGTGTGGTGTGATGGTAGAAACACAGTACACCTTCATATTTGAGTCGAGGGGTTAGAAATCACCCAGTCAAGGGTCATCCAAGATAAATCCAGCCCGACAAAGTTGTATTTTCTCAACTTATAAAAAATCTATGCCAAGGCTACTTTCGATTCCTCCTACTTTTACTAAAACATGTTCCATAAACAACATAAAACGGAAAGGGGGTTTAACACCAGAATCACAAACACATTCCTTACCCCCTTCTTATCTTTAAGATTGTTATTTAGCGCCGCGTCTTACTACCCGTTCGGGTTATACGCCTTATCTTTAAGAAATTTGAATTTTTATACTACTATTACCATTATTATTATTATTATTGTTGTTATTATTATTATTATAATTAGCACCGCGTCTTACTACCCGTTCGGGCTATACGCACTTACGCTAGTGTGTAGTGGTAGGGTGATTGTGAGATGAAATGGAAGACCTACAGTTTTAACGTGGAATCCGAACCACGGTGGGGAACTGGCATTCCTCACATTCACAAGATGTCTTGTCAGAGGTGAAGGAAGGGTTTGGTAATCAGATAAATCTGTGCCGGGAAGGAGGATTGAACCCCGGCCACCAGCATAGAAGTCTGACACCTTACCCCCAGACCACCAGGTCACCTTTTATACTATTGAATCAAATATTATTTTCCCCTTTTGGTTTTGCCAACTGTGTTAATTTCATAGCTTTAGCTTTGAAAATACCTGATTATGTTATTTGGGAGTGGGGGAACCATATTACACTCATTTTAAATATATATATATATATATATATATAGTTATGGTAAATGTGGTTAGAAGGGGGAAGAGAGGAGTCACATAGTCCTATCTTCTCGGCACCATCTCCAAAAAATTGATTTTCATTTTTGAGGTTAAAAAACCTTTTCGTGCTCAAATAAAATATTTGCCGCTCTGCATGTTTTTTTACTGCCAGTCTCTCCTCTACCGCAACCCCAGCTCCTGCCTCCTGGGCTCTAAATAACGAAATAGTTCGTCTCTGACGTCATAGAGGTTTAGTTACGTCATTACTCTGTGGGATCGATCTTGTGGAGTACACCGCTCTACAATTAAGAGGGACAGCGAGGGGTGGCCATGGGTTATTAGTTGGTATCACCCCTTAAAACCCTTCACTCACTTATAATATCGTTTAAATAATGGAAAGATGGACAAGTATAGAAACAATATCATACATGCAAATATGAGGGGATTTTTCTATTTGATCACATTCATTCGTTTTCTATGTTTAGCACCGTAAACATGAACTTGTGAATGAAACTGTATCCAAATCAAATATTATTTTCAACATATTTTAATGTATAGCTAGATTATATAATACAGTATGTATTTCCATAGATAGTCGAAAGCACAGAAGAGGGAGAAACCTCATATCAAAAGCGCAAGAAGATATGAATATATTAAGGCACAATGATAAAAAATATCTGCATAGCGTGACAACATGGCAAACATGTATTGTAAGCAACCCCCCTAATCTTTAAAATAATTACTATACAATAATAAAACTACTTTTTACAATATTGGTTAGGTTAGGTTAGGTTGATAACTGGCTAATTCACGAAACTCATGATAGTTATAGGGTCGTAAAAATTACAATTCTTGACTTAATTAGTCCCTGTTACCAACCACTACGTGCATAGCTCACAAATGTTGAGCAAATGAGTTAGAAATAAGAAACAAGCGATGTTTCCATAGGAGACTCGGAGACTACAAACAATGACGTGCTTTTGATGCACCTACCTTGTACGCTTCATATATGCTCCAAAGCAGGTACACAAATTTGGCCTGTATTCTTTCAGCCCAAATTTCATAGGAATAACCTTATCTTACAGCAAAATGAGTTACTGTAACTTGCTTACTCCGACAGCCATTCAAACCATAGCCTGTCCATAGCTCCACCCCTGTCTATTACTCGTCCTTGTCTTTTCCACACTTTAGTTATTCAGATCCTTCCTTAAATTATCTCTCCATCTGTTTCTTGGTTTGCCCAATGGTCGTTTACCTTCAGGTCTTCTTTCTTCCCTTACATCCTTTATCAATCTATACCCTCTTCTTTGGAACTCCTTTCACATAATCGCACGTTCATACGTGTAACATGCAGCTATCACTTTATAGCGATAGCATCAATAAATATTAAATAACACTAACAATATAGTAAAATCTTATAAAATAATTGTTTTCTAAAGGCCATTTATACTAAAATTGAACTATGCATTTGTACCATTTAAAAACATAGTTATAAGAAAACAAGTCTTCATTAGAATTCGATTTTTCCTTGTTATACAACGTTAACTGACCAAGATCAGAACCACACATTGGTTCTATGTCTAATTGTTTTAATGATGACTGGAATTGTGCAATGGTTTGTGAATAGTGCAATATATTTTTTTTATCATACATCTAATTTTTCTCTATAGTGAAATAAACTTATAGTTTGACCAGAACTAAAACTGTTGAAATTATGTGCCCCGGGAACATGCCCATATAACCCCCCTCCCCCTTCACGGCCCCTCCACCCCCATAGCGCGTAACCTAGAGTTTTCATCAGAAAACAATTAAATAAAAACCAGTGGAAATATTTGACCTTATTTAAAAAATCCAATCTCATTAATCACATATAAATTAATATTTTAAAACAAAAGCTATCACTGATCCCAATTACGCTGTTGTTAATTAAGTGACGCAACTGGACAAAACCTCATGTATAGGATTCGATTAGTGGTTTGAGCGTAATCGTGTATCTAATATCTCGGCTAACCGGTCGTGAGATAAGCTAACGTAAGTAACGTATTGCTCTAGAAAGGTAAAACTTCCTTCCTGTTCATTATGCAACAGTCAGATTGAGATTAAAGTGGAGGGAACGCGAGAAAAGGTAAGTATTTTTGCAGCTTTGATATCAAAACATTTTCATGGTCATATTTCCATACAAACATGAAGTTTAATTTTCTTCAAATGATGATGTCAACATATTTAGAATATCTGATATGAGCATAAGGGGACGTTCAAGAATTGCGTAAGCACATTTTTGGCCATTTTTTAGACCCTCCCTCTTTGTAAGCAAAAATAAGCAAATGCCTGACCACTCCCCCTTTACTTGCGTAAGATTTGAAGACTTTTTTTTTCATTTGTTCACAGGAATTACCCTTCTTTTTTTTCATGCAATTTTGCTTATCATTTAAACAGGTAGTCAAACGCATTTATTAAAAAAAATCATGCAATTTATAAACTGCTGGTAATTATTAACATAGAGGTGTAAATTAATATTGCGAAATAATTCACAATTTATAACATTATACAAAATTAAAATTAAAATTTACTTTTAATATAAGTTATAAAAAATGTTATTAGTGAATGCTTAATATTTATAAAAAAAACCTAAACTTTACTTCTATAGGATTCTCCACTTCTTCCTCGTTTAGCCACTCAGCATCTTCATTGCTGCCCGAAACTCGCGGCTTGCGTCATGCCCTCCCTCAATTTCCCCCCCTTCTTTCTTTGTTTTACGTAAGCATTGCTCTGAACCCCCCCCTCCCCATCCCGTTGTCAGCAAAAATAAGCAAAGCTTGAACTATCTGCTCTCATTAAGGTGCTTGCGTAATACTTGAACAACCCCTAATGGCATTACCTAATACAATTTTTAAATGAAGAAAAAAAATGTATATGAAATTCCAGGACACCCATTACAGATATTCAAGAACTGTGTATATCACCATGTGAATAAAATTATACTCTATGTATAGAAGCAATATTTAATTTATTTTTACCAAAAAAAGTTTTTAAATTAAATCTGCGAAAGAAATTACCTTTTATCGCGTCCCCTACATTCCCACCTTAATTTTGACTTTGGAGGTGGGGCGACGATTACATAATAATTCTCATAATAGTATAATTATATATTTCAATTACTGTAATATTTGTAAATTATATTCGAAGTAGGAGGCGTAAGAAAAATAGAGAATCATTGATCCCACCTAAAAAGTGGAAAAATTTCGATCTAAAAGAATGTAAATGGTAATATTTAAGCTAATTTGTACCAAAATCAGATCCTCGGCCTACCCTTTTGTCACTGTGTACTCCACTGGTTAACAAGTCTGTGTTTATACATTCTTTTTCACACCCAGAGTTTGCAGTTGGTGAGGGTGGGGGAATGTATTAGTATCAACTGCCTCTTCCTTATACAATAGCGTTTAAATAATTGCTATAAAATAATAATTTCAATTACCAACTTCATAGCTTTATGCACAAAGAGTAAAGACTTGAACCATTTTTAGAAAATATTACGGTATCACACGTCCAGTTTTCATTTAAGTTCAAATTTACAAGAAAATTAAAAATCACAAAAATATATATTCTTTTAAAAAACCCTAATTACTTCACAAAATTATTGGTTTTATATTGAATATAATTAAACAAAATATAATTGATTGACAGAATATAATGCTAATAATATTTTTATAATATTCTTGATTTTTCGGGGGACTACCCTCAACTCGGGGGGGTGGCTTCAGCCCCCAAAGCCCCCCCGTTGGTGCTACCCTGATTACTAGTACTATTTTATAGGTGACTATTGTTTCTATCTATCAAAGGTGACAACTGCAGATCACATGACTTGAGGTATGAATGCATTAAAGTAGATCTAGTCACTTTTCTAGTCATCAGCTAAGACTTCCAATAAAAATTTGACTGCTAACTGGACAGTCATCAATAGTAGCGTGTACGCCTTACCGCGGCAATTTGACCTTTGACCGCGATTTGGAGAGTTCATTGACCTACTTTCCACATCCGGTTAATTTACCGTTATTCCCTCACCTACATTCCTCTCCCCCGAGGTTATTTTACGTGAGCAATGTATTGTGATGTCAATTAACCTTATTTCCACATCCGATTAATTCCCCCCTCAACCCCGAGACCATGCACCCCGACAGACGCCACCACAGTGGCTCATGGGCTTAGCCCATTTTATTTTAATGTGTTCCCTAAGGGTTTTGGGCAGGGGAGCGTGCAGTCTTGGGCACTCCTCCTGTGACGTGCCTGCATAGGGGTTCAAACCCTGGACCATAATTAAACACAGTGTGTCCGGGTAGTTTTTATTTANGTTCGATCAGGAAAATACTGGCTGGCACTGGCACAGTACAATGCAATGATTTCCACATCCACGATAAATTAACAGTTATTCCCCGGGGGGAGGGGGATAATATATTTACGTGGTATGGGTGGTAGGGCTCAAAATACGTGACGCGGAGCTTTGTTTGTTTATCGAGGGCAACCACTACCCCCTATCCACTAGCCAGGTCTCAAGGGCTTAGCCCAATGGGGCATTTGATTTTAATGTGTGCACTGGTGTAGGTATCCACCATGGGCCCTTGGAGGTGGCGTACGGAGAAAATGTGGTAGGAATGAGTAAGGAAATGTTCCTGCGTTCACGTGGAACTACCAACAGTAAACATCGACAGGTATTCAAATCCCCACAACCTCACCCACCACTAGATTCGAACCATATATCTTTTTCTGGGGGCTTCATGCCATATAGTTGCCAAACCCTAGAGATTAATATGGTATTTTCAAATTGTACTCACTCTTTCTGTCGCTATAATATTTTGTAGAAGTTTCAAAATAGAAAGGCGTTGGCAATATACACGTCAGTTAGACAGAAAACAGATCAAATAGTGGTGTACTGAGATTGATTTTCTCACCCTAAGCAAATGCGGATACACATTCTACCTGGTCTAGTTATATCAAACGGAAAATCTGATCGACCATCAAAACCCTTTTTTTATTTTGCGTTGCCTACATATTTTCTCGCATCCTATTGGCTAATAATAAAGTTTAATTTAACTTCGTTAATAAATCAGATGTAATGTACCATTACTTGATAAATTGTGTCTTGATCATCGTTGCGTACTGTCACAACGCAAGAACCATGACAGATATCGAGGTTCGAACCCATTGTGGTCACTCCATCATCTAATTCTGGTGTAGAAGGTGGGAATCGAATCCCTGCTTGTGGAACATTTTCTTGGTTAATATATAGACGTTTAGCCAGAAAGAGTGCTTGTAACTTATCTGGTTATGTAGGGGGAAGTCATGGTTCAAATCCCCTCTGAGGCGTACTGTCACTCTCGTGTTTGGCTCGTCTGGCGAGGAGAGCATGGTTTGAACCTCAGCCGGTGGCACTGAGAGTGATTTTTTCAACGCAATTTCATGTCCACTTCCTCACATGATCGGATAGTAAGATGCTAAGCTATGTATGGCTCTCAGACATCAACATTGATCATCTGCAGCTCACATGAGTCCTTTATCGGTTCTCAGTATTTCACTGACTTGACATATGAATATATTTAATTTGTTTGGTAGAAAGAACAAATACAATCTTATATTTTATTTTGCAATCAACATTGATCATGAAACAGAACTATAATTATGATTCTGGTAGTAAGAGTAGTTTAAAAATAAAAACTTTATGGTCAGATCATGGACTTGCCGTATGAATATATTTAAGTTGTTAGGTAGGAAGAACAAAACTATAGTATGGTTCTGGTAGTAAGAACAGTTTAAAAGTACAAACCTTATGGTCATATCACGAACTTTCCATATGAATTTTTTAAATTTGTTTGGTATCATTTCTATTACCTCATAATAATCAAAGATAACACTTTATTAGTGAATTAATTTTGTTACTCTTCTAAGATCACGTGAGTCCTTTACTGGCAGCTGATATCTCACTGAATTGATGTATGAATATATTTAATTTGTTTGGTAAACAGAACAACTACAAACTTATATTGTTTGCAATCACTGAACCGCACTATAGTATGATTCTGGTAGTAAGAGAAGTTTAAAAATACAAACTTTATGGTAAAATCACTGACTTAACGTATGAATATATTTAAGTTGTTTGGTAGGAAGAACAGAACTATATTATGATTTTGGTAGGAAGAACAGAACTATATTATGATTTTGGTAGGAAGAACAGTTTAAAAGTAAAAACTTTATGGTCAAATCACTGACTTGCCGTATGAATATATTTAAGTTGTTTGGTAGGAAGAACAGAACTATATTATGATTCTGGTAGAAAGAACAGTTTAAAAGTACAAACTTAATGTTTCAGATCATGGACTTGCCGTATGAATATATTTAAGTTCTTGGGTGGAAGAACAGTTTACAATCGCTAATAGGAACAGTTTAGAATATTCACACATAATTTGCTGTCAGATGTATCTTGACGTAATTGTGCTTTCCGGCCAAAACCATATTATAGGAATCTTTTCACAGTAGATAATATTTTTTTTAAGGATAGTGTTGGAGACACTTAGCGCTCACGCCGTTGTGTGACGCAAAAATCCATGTCACGGAGCTGACTGGAATTTTCCTGATTGAACTTTTTACCGGTAATGACAGCCCTAGGGCCCCGGAAAATTACCGTAAATACTCTCTTCGAACTTGGAGGGGGATCTGTGTGCCAAGGTTGTGGTCACTCACTAGTAATCAGTCTCCACTGCTCTGTCTGTGGATTCCGAGGGGCGAGCTCCAAACACTGCACTATAGTATGATTCTTGTAGGAAGAGTAGTTTAAAAATACAATCTTTACTGTCAGATCATGGACTTGCCGTATGAATATATTTAAGTTGTTTGGTAGGAAGAACCGTTTATAATCGCTAGGAGGAACAGTTTAGAATATTTACAAATATTTGCTGTCAAGTGTATTGGAACATTTCTACCTTACTCGTGGTACATGTTGGTATGGCGGATACCTATACAACCAGTTTTTACGGGGGGAGGGATGGCGGTCCCTAAAATCACTGTGAGGTTTAGTGACTTAATTGTATAAGGCATCACTCTCATGTTTGACTCGCCTGTTGAGAGCGAGGAGAGAGTGGTTTGAACCACAGCCGTGTGTACTAAGGGTGATTTTTTCAACGCAATTTTATGTGAATTTCCCCCCTCCTATCATATTAGCGTATAACCCAAGCCGCGTAGCCCTCCAGACATAAACATTGAGCATCTGCAGATCACAAGAGTCCTTTACCGGCGGTCAGAATCTCACTGACTTGACATATGAACATATTTTGTGGAAAGAACAGAACTATAGTATGATTCTGCTAGGAAGAGCAGACAGATCATCTGCATATTACATGAGTCCTTTACCTGTGGTCAGTATCTCACTGACTTTACGTATAAATATATCTAATTTGTTTGGTAGAAAGAACAAATACATACTCATATATATTTTGTTCAATCAACATTGCCGTATGAAGAATAGTTTAAAATACAAACTTTCTGCTCCGTATCTATCAGATCACGGACTTTCCATATGAATATATTTAAGTTGTTTGGTAGGAGGAACAGTTTAGAATATTCACACATGACTCTTGAAGTAATTGTCCTTTCGTTCAAAACCCTACTATATTATTCCTTTACCGTAGATAAGAAATCAAATCGTTAATGCCACTTAGCGCAACACTCTTGGCGTAATAATTAGGAAGATGACCGGTATTGAACATGTAATGAATGCCCTGGGGCCCCCGAAAATTAACAGCAAATACTCTATTCGATAGTTTCTTCACTCATTAGTAATTAGGCTTCGAATTGACAACATTATACACTGCACCAACGGGCACACATTAAAATTATGAAGGATGGTACGGGGAATATATTAGCTTTACCACCTAGACCAAGTAATGACAAGAGTCCCCCGGGGAATAACTCACAGAGCCGTACTGAACCAGTGCCAGCCAGTATGTTCAGCCACCTAGTGGGGCCCCGGATGTGTAAAGGGGGTCAGGGAAAATCAGAGCGAGACATTGCCAAAAGCTCACATTTGAGGTTTGATATTCGTCAAGAGAGGATGCTTATCTACACGTTGCGGTAGTGCTCGACGCCATGGACCGCATGTTCCCCCACCATTAAATAAAAACTACCTGGACACACGGAATGCACACCCTGGGGCACACTAGGCCCGACGCCCAAGTCCGCTCCTCAGTTTGTGGATTCCAAGGGGTGAGCTCCAAACACTGTCTGTTAAATTATGGTCCAGGGTTTGAACCCCCATGCAGGCACGTCACGGGAGGAGTGCCCAAGACTGCACGCTCTCCTATCGAAAACCCTTGGGGCACACATTAAAATCAAATGGGCCAAACCCATAAACCACTGTGGTGGCCTCGGTCGGAGGGGGGCATAGTTTAGAGGGAGGGCAGGGGAATTAACTGGATCTGGAAAGAAGGTTAATTTACATCACAATATACTGCTCACGAAAAATAACCTCAGTGGAGGGGGATTTGGGGAGGGGGGAGAATAACTGTAAATTAACCGGATATGGAAAGTAGGTCAATTAACACTCCAAATCAGGGTCAAGGGTCAAATTGCCGTGGTAAGGCGTACATGCTACTATCAATTATATTCCATTATGGCCCACTTGAATAATCTATAGCTCACTTGAACACTTAAAAGCAGTATTTTTAATTTAGTCTCGGGAATCAACCAATCTGCCAGTACACGAATAAAGAGCAATAATTATTCAGGTTGAATGGGGGATTGTCTGAGGTCCGAATCAATGTATATGGCCTTCAGGCATACCTGCTCTATGTATAAACGTTTCTTTTATGACGGTATTTGTAGACTGTATATTTTTACTTCTCTCGACAACTCGGAGAGAAAGTATTGTGATCGTAAAAAAAAAATTCGTACTCGAGATTTTGATATATGTCGACGTTTCATGACCTCCCGAAGCAAAAAAAAAAGTGGTTGTTGCAATGCCGTCTGTCTGTAACTTGGAATAGAGCACAAACTATTTTACCGATTGGTCTAAAACCTAGTATCTAGGATTTTTATAAGGTCCTACAAAGGATTTTTGGAACTAGATATATAACCTTAAAATTAAGGGTAGTTTACTTAAGGGCAAAAAGAGAAAATATCCATTTTCTCGAAATTCGTTCTAGCAATTTTCATTACATTTTATATCTGGATATTGTTTATCATAATAAAAAAATGGTGATTCTCGTTTTCTCATAAAAAATAACTATGAGAGTTTTTTATATAATGCAAATTTTCCAATTTTCATTATTATTTCTCAGTAACTACTTTTAATTCAGGTTTTTGAAAATTAATTTTATTTGCATGCTCTTTGGTGAACTAAGAAAGACAAACACGCCCATACAGGCTCACGCTTTAACAACGACTAGATAAACCATCCTTGCAATATAACATTACTGGCTAGTTCTGACCACCATAGATATTATGTTTTCCCAAGGTCCTCAAATTTATACTTTTTTTTATGTATCCATACATAAAGTTATTAATTTCGACAGTATGTATCATGCCTAAACTATATAGGCTCAGATTCTCATGTCTCAAACCAGCAAGTGTAAGTGCCTTGGAAAGCACGTGCTTTCAAACCAAGATTGCAATCTATATCAATAGAAGTAAGTACATATCTGTTCTTGACACCTTGGGTTGACCTCCCAATGAAAAATTCTTCAATATGATATAGAAAAGATAAAGATACTATTCATGCTTGAATCCAAGCCTGTTTAGTAAGAAAGTGGATCTTCTGTTAGCAGAGTGGACCAAATTCAAACTTCTGTTTTCTTCACTGACTTTGAATCAGATGCTTTAGAAGATTCATAGTGAAAAGTGTTCAGCAAGATTCCACAATGTGCTCCAGATTCTCACATTTTGTGCTGTTCTACAAGTGAACACAGCTTCAAGTGAGAGGGGATTCAGCTACCATAAAAGGCTCACGGTGGCTTAGAGGAACTCTCTCAAGACTGAGACACTGGACAAGAGTTTGACCCAACAGCTCTGATTGACAAGTGGTACTTTTTTGCAGAAAAGCAGCTGTACACAAAAAAAAGTGCTAAAGTACATACATTATAAACAATTGTTAATATTTTTCATAATCATGAATTATAAAATAGTGACTACCAAAAATTTTAATCTGGCTAGTGTCTTCAAACTTGAAATCTCATGCCCTGTCCTAGAGGTTATTATCATGGCACTTCTAATACATTTCAGGGATAGAGTGCTAGCCAACTGAGTCAGAGATCTTAGGGTTGGTTTCCCACCCGCGTCTAGGTATAATTATTTCTCAAACTAGTGAGTGAGTGAAACGTGTCTCCTTTTTTTCCCCCATTAGACGCTGCTGCCTGGCCCGGCGTCTCAACACAACGTTGTGGGGCGGCGCAAGAGCGGTGGGGGTGGCACCACTCAGCTCCGCTCCCCCGTGGTGAAGAGGCCCGCCTCCGCCCCCGTGGCTCTGCAGGGCTGGTTGCACAAGCAGGGCAGCGAAGGGCTGATGCTCTGGAAGAAACGCTGGTTCGTTCTCTCCGAGTACTGCCTCTTCTACTACAAAGGTGAGAACTTATAGACTAGCTTAACTTTAGGCTAAGGCACAATATACCTAATTGGATCTAATACGAAGTTAAGACTAAAATCTTGGGCGGGTGCACTAGCGTTTATTTAATTCACGCAAGCTGTTAGTATGTTGTTTTCATCTGTCACTTTTAATAGATATTTATCAATATATTATTTAGCTTAAAATAATATTAATAATATGAAATATGCTATCAATGTTGGCCGCAATGAAATATGTTTGTATTTCCTAAAAGGTTTTTCCTATAAAAATTGGACTTAATCCACCCCATGGTTTTTATCGGTTATAACCTTAGTAGTTGTTTTGTTTCTTCCAAAATTCGCGTTTTACTCGTCCGGGTTATCCTTAGTTTATTATTAATGGACAAGGGATGATATAAGCAGTATTTAGAGGAAATGAGCTAGCACTTACATTTAAAATCCAGATCCATACAAACTTTTTTTAAATATAAAAATCGATCAAAGCAACAGGAAATAGACTTCACACCTGAAACTACGCCTGTCGGAGGAATGTATAAACCCCTAGTAGATATATAAAAGTAGATAAAGTAATGTTTTAAATTGTTTTGGAAAGGTACTTCTAATAGCAATCCGACTATAACTGAATTGGTTTCGTCTCGTTGCACGCTAGCTACCCATGACCACAGATAGCCTTGTGGAACATGAACAGCTACCAGGAAACCCATATGGCCTCTAGTTTTCAACTCTCTTGTCTTATTGCTATTTATTTTGACTCTTATATTTTTTGCACTCTCTTTCTCTCGTTTTCTAGCATTCAGTTATATGAAACTCTCTTCCATGCTATCATTAACGCGTTTGCCTTCGTTTATATTTTATTAATATGGCTGAAAGGATTAGAATAAATGTATTGACTTATCATTGTTCTAGGAAAACCTAGTATATATTCACCAGGTCATATACTACCTGTTTGGGTTATACACTTTTAATTACTTTAATGAGTAGGAATGAGGAAGGTATAATTTAGAGTAAATATGTCCACATTTGTTTGAAATAAGATAATAAAACCATTTAGAAACAATCACACTCAATACACCCAAATAGGGTTTGATCCCCTACCTCTATGGTACCCGCAAACAAGTGTCAAGACTTGATGCAATTAGTCTAAGCTCACACCAATGTAGATAGTTTTAAATTTTATAGTAATAGTGCCATGTTGTTAAAGGTCAGGGGGAAGAGAAGCTGCTGGGCTCCATCCTGCTGTATTCCTTTATGTAATAGTGCCATGTTGTTACAGGTCAGGGGGAAGAGAAGCTACTGCGCTCCACCCTGCTGTATTCCTACATGTAATAGTGTCATGTTGTTACAGGTCAAGAGGAAGAGAAGCTGCTGGGCTCCATCCTGCTGTATTCTTACATGTAATAGCGCCATGTTGTTAAAGGTCAGGGGGAAGAGAAGCTGCTGGTCTCCATCCTGCTGTATTCCTATATGTAATAGTGCCATGTTGTTACAGGTCAGGGGGAAGAGAAGCTACTGGGCTCCATCCTGCTGTATTCCTACATGTAATAGTGTCATGTTGTTACAGGTCAAGAGGAAGAGAAGCTGCTGGGCTCCATCCTGCTGTATTCTTACATGTAATAGCGCCATGTTGTTAAAGGTCAGGGGGAAGAGAAGCTGCTGGTCTCCATCCTGCTGTATTCCTATATGTAATAGTGCCATGTTGTTACAGGTCAGGGGGAAGAGAAGCTACTGGGCTCCATCCTGCTGTATTCCTACATGTAATAGTGTCATGTTGTTACAGGTCAAGAGGAAGAGAAGCTGCTGGGCTCCATCCTGCTGTATTCTTACATGTAATAGCGCCATGTTGTTACAGGTCAGGGGGAAGAGAAGCTACTGGGCTCAATCCTGCTGTATTCCTACATGTAATAGTGTAATGTTGTTACAGGTCAGGGGGAAGAGAAGCTGCTGGTCTCCATCCTGCTGTATTCCTATATGTAATAGTGCCATGTTGTTAAAGGTCAGGGGGAAGAGAAGCTGCTGGGATCCATCCTGCTGTATTCCTACATGTAATAGTGCCATGTTGTTAAAGGTCAGGGGGAAGAGAAGCTGCTGGGCTCCATCCTGCTGTATTCCTATATGTAATAGTGCTATGTTGTTACAGGTCTAGAGGAAGAGAAGCTGCTGGGCTCCATCCTGCTGTATTCCTACATGTAATAGTGCCATGTTGTTACAGGTCAGGGGGAAGAGAAGCTGCTGGGCTCCATCCTGTTGCCCTCCTACAAGGTGTCGCCCTGTTCCGCCGCCGATGACCGGGTGTACCGCAAGTTCTCCTTCAAGGCGGAGCACGCCAACATGCGCACCTACTACTTCTCGGCGGACTCTCGGGAACTCATGGTGCAGTGGATGAACGCCCTCAGCCTGGCGTCCATTCTTCAAGAGGGCGGCAGGTCAGTCAGAAGGTTATTTACCTTTGTGATCTACCTTTTTTTTTAGTTTCTAAATAAATATATTTGAAACTAGTAAGGTCACTATATTTGTGTCTCTTTTTATAGCTTTTGGACTAACGATTACTTACCTATTGGTTTGAGCTTAAAAGGAAAAATTAATTTTATTGTAATACATTTTTTTTTGTAGGGTGATCATATTACCGTATTGATAGTTTTTTGAATATTTATGAATTAAATTACCCCTCTAACATTTTAATAAACAGATTAAATGTATTAATTTTAATGAAATATCATATTAATCCGTATGGAAAGAGGTATGAAAGCCATACTGTCTGTGTATGACCTAATATAATTTAAATTATTGATTTTTAGCCTAAAATCAAACTGCCTATGGCATACAGTTTATTATCACTTTCTTACCTGAATGAATTTTACATAAATTTAACTATACCATAAACTACATATTTGACTAATTATGGTCGAAAAGTTGTACTAATATTATCCTTACTAAAGTACAAAGGCACGTAGGTTTCGTTTTTTATCGAATATTCGAACCATAAAAAATTACTTTTGCGACCACAATATTAGAGTGTTTTTTAAACACCTTGTCACTGTCCACTGGAGTTATGTGTGCCCTGATGATGTTGCAGCTGGGAGGAGCGTCAGTCCGCCAGGCCCAGCTTCTCCTCTGTATCTTCCTTGCTCAACCAAAGCGCTGACGATAGCGACTCCGGCTTTCACGGTTACCGTTCCCGCCCTGGCGCCAACAAACAATCAGCCGTGGACGAAGGTAAGGACGCCGCGTCCGCACAGCTCAGCACGAGCCACGACTCGGCCGTGTCCAATGGGTGGTCCGGTCCCCGACCAAGCCCCCAAGGGGTCTACCATCAACCTTTGTATGCCAACGCACCTCCAAAACCCCGGAGAATGGGTGGCGAGTACGAGGACTGCGGCACGGTATCTTCTCCTGACGTCACTCTGAGTGCCGGAGACACTGGTGTCGTAAAGAAGGCTGAGAATGAATGCCTCCTGGGGCCTGAAGGCTACTCTGCAAGGGTGGCCCAACCCCAGCAGCCCGTGAGGAACGTCCCGGGTGGGGTTGACGTGGTGAGGTACCATTACCAATCGTCGCAGAGGCCCCACTTGGTGGCTGTAGCCCCGAGTGCGGAGCGGAGGACCCCGGACACATACGGTCGCTCCAACTCGACGACCCCTGGGGTGAAGGCGATAAGGGGAGGGGACTACGAAGATGTGTACAACTGTGATAGTGCGAGTGGGGATAGTGTAACCCACGTGTACAGGCGGCCCTCGGGGCAGGTGGCCTATATCAAGGGGGCCGGACCTCCTCTCTCCATACACCACAAGCCCACCTACCCCGGCAGACATGCTTTGCCGTTACAGAACATCGCTCAGCCCATGCCACTGGCCCCCGCCATAGTTGGCTATAACTACACCGACTATAGATACGCTTCCGGCACGCCTTCTCATGACCCGTCGTTAACGACTTCTACAGCACAGCCGAGCTACTACTTGACGACTCCAACACATCAACAGCCAACAAACCAACAGCCAACACATCACCACCATCATCACCAAAGTGTTCAGCAGCAACCACCTGCAGTTCCTCCGCATCAGGTTCAAACTACCAGGCACCCCCCCAGACCTCACAGCGCCGATTTCCTTGACTACGATGCTAAGCGCTACTACCAATATCAGGGCTACCACACTACGCCGCTCCCCTACAGTAGGCATGTGGTGCATAAAGATCACTCCGTGTATGGCAGCGTGGGGACGTCCAACTGTGCCGAACCTCAAGCCAGTAGGGCAAAGCTACAACGGCCAAAATCAAGTTTAGATGTGATGCCTTCTGCCGATATCGTTGGGAACGATGGTTACTACTGGTCTGAGGAGCACTACGCTCAAAAGATGCGCCAATCTTCGACGTACTTACACCAAACACCACCCGCGATACACCACAGAAATCAGTCTTCATCGTCAAGGGCCACGACACCATCAGTTCGGCTGACTACTCCTCTGGGTGTGAACACCATTGATGGTGGGATGGTCTCTCAACCAGCCATCGCTCCTATGGGTGGTGTCAGTTCAGGTGGTAGTGTAAACAGTGAAAATGCAGGTGTGGTCATGAGGCACCCTAAGAGGGTAGAGCTGGTGCCAACAGAGGCGGGGATGAGGTCGCCTTCCAGACAGCAGTACCAACAACAACAACAACAGAGGCGTTGGAGCGAATACACTGACCCTCGAACCGATGGCCAGTTTATGAGATCTGCGAGCGCAAGGCTTCCTCGTCAGAAGTATGAAGAAAACGAGGATTCTCAAGGGGAAGAACAGAGGAAAAGGTCTACATCAGACACCAGGGAGGGAGAAAAGAAAATACAACAGGTGTGTGCATAACAATTCCTTCTAGTTTATGTATTATATAATACATTATTCAAACTCTACCAATAATGAGCGGCCCTAAATCAGTCAGTTAAAATACAGGCTAGATTCTACAAAGGGTGCACATTCTTTTAAGAAAAGATTAAATTAAATTTTTGTTTAGGATATATTTCTAAAGTCTAATGAACTTTTGATGAAAACAGAACTTCCAATCAAAAACCTAAGAGCGTGTCTATATAACTTGTGTGAATTTAATGAAAACGTGGATGCATTATAAACATTTTAATTGGAAGGTCAATTTTCGAGGAAAACTAGAATCACTCATAGTTGAGTTACTTTATGCTAAAAAAAATATCAAATTTAAAACCCATTTAGATTAAAATGAAAGGTCTTTCAGATATGGTTTGTTAAAAAACTATGTTAAAGTATTCTACTATTTAGTTCATATGTTCTATTACACGTTGATAACATATTAGCCATTATGTAAAAACACTTGCACTATGTAATCTATAGCTATAGTGATAGATTAATTTCAAAGTGGAACCTAGTTCAACCAAAAATCCGTTTTTGCAAGAATTTTCAGTGCCAATTCAAATCTTTTAATAGCCATAAGATATGTCTACACAAATTTAAGAAATGTATGTACACATTTAACCGAGAAAACAGATTTTTTCTAATAATGATATTTTTTTGCTTTCTCTCAGAATTCAACCTGTGATTATAAAATTAATTAATCAATGCTCTACTACCTTATGTTAACGGTTAAGACTGAAAACTCAAAATTTTATAAGGTAATTTTACATTTGTATTTATATCCACCTTGATACCAGAGGTGCGCTCATTAACATCATAGTTCTGTAAGTATAGAAAATAAATGTTTAATTAGTTTTAATAATAACTATTATATTTCATTTCTGTAAATGCTATTTTTAATTTAATCAATCTGAAAATTTTAGCTTCAGTGAAATATTTTACTATACATGATTGATATAGAGTAGACCAATTAAATGTGACAATTTGCATATGGTTATTGTGGATAGCACTTGTTTAACAAAAGGAAAACACACCCATTTGGAAAACAACAGTACACTGCAATTTATTGATATGTTTTTATTTGCTAAAAATGACATTATTTAATGGCCTCCATGACTACATACATATTCATGTGGGGTGTCCTATTATTGTGAAAAATTCTGTTCACCTACATACCCAGAAAATTGGAAATGAGTCGGGTCAAATGTAAGCAATGTGCCCAGTACGCCAGGATTTTCATTCAACATGTTGAATTGCCTGCAAAATTCCAAAGAGATAATTTATTGGTGCCTTTTACTTGGTTGCATTGGTACCCTGATATAGGAGCTCTCTACTACTTTTCATGGGATATTTTAAGTCAAAATTATTATTATTATTATTATTATTATTATTAGTATTATTAGTATTAGTATTAGCACCACGTCTTACTACCCGTTCGGGTTATACGCACTTACGCTAATGTATAATGGTAGGGTGATTGTGAGATGAAATTTGATTGTGAGATGAAATGGAGGACCTACAGTTTAACGTGGGATCCGAACCACGGTGGAGGCCTGGCATTCCCCACATTCATTAAGTCTAAAAAAATTCACTGAGGTCAGCAAACCTCACACCATGATTTCATTTAAACTCAAGAAATTTAAGAGAATATGGAGAGAACTGGACCATTTCAAGCCACCCTCAATACACCTGACTGGGATTCAAACCTTGATTTCCCTGTCATTGGTTTATTAGACCATGCAGCCACCGGAGCAGCTACAAGTGTGTTATTAAAAATACAATCATCAAAAATTTATATTCTAAAATTTTAAATAGTTAGTGAGGATTTCATTAAAATAAAACAATTTATACAGTTCACATGTTTTTTTAAAAATTAAATTAATTTTTATTAAAATAAACATGTAAAAAAATATATTTTTTTAGTGATTTTCTCTCAACATTGTTTTAACTAATCGTAAAATATTTTGTATCCTAAGAGAGAAGAATCCATGAAGCGGCTCCTGGAGTGGAAGCAGCGGATGCTTCAGTCTCCGCTGAGCAGGAAACCTTCGGGTTCCTCCACAAGGGGGACTGCTCAGAACGAACTGTCAAAATACTACAAGCAGCAGGTTCTCCGGGAGTTAGCCAACCAAGAGGCTCGGCTGAGAGATGAATCTCGGAGCAGCAGAGAGGAGTCGAGAGGTTCCAGACGCCGGGTCCAGCAAGATGACAACACTTCGGTGTATGGGCGGTCATCTGGTCGGAGCCGTAGTCAGGATGGTAGACGGTCTTCTACGTCAATCAATAGATACAACAGTTACTCTTCCGATGATGAAGGTGAGTGCAATTTTCTTTCTTTTCCAATCTGCTATGTTGGTTCACGGGATATTGTCCAGATTAAGTTAACATTTGATGTAATGTTTTGTAATTTGTTGGCGTAAATTAAAAATAAAGGAGTCATTATCACCCGCTCTGCCTCCACACAAATGTGGGTAAATTACCATGAAAATGGTTTCTTCCTCATCCCTTTTCCATAAGAGTAATAATCATGTATGTGTATAACAGGTAAGAAGGCGCAATGAAAATAAAAACGTTTATCCAAACTAATTAGTTTATTTTCCTACTAATTAAATTTGAGCCATAAATATGTTATGCCAAGTCAATTTGTTTCTTTGTTTAGAAATATCAATCCTGCATACCAAAATATAAGAATTAGTTTACTATTAACATTCAAAATAATTATTGGCTCCCTATGCTATATAAAATAAATATTGGCACTTTATACTATATAAACTACTTTATATATATAGGTGTTTATTTTATTAATAAAATGCAATTGTGTTAAACTAACCATTTAAAAAAATTAATGCTAAACTCTAGTTATGCAAATTTTTTTAAGGCTTTTAAATATTATTTATTGCGCATTTAGTGGTGAAGTTTTTGCTATGGGATCAACTTCAACATTACTTTGATAACATTTAACTTAATATCTTCTGTTTTTTTTTTTTGCTTAATGCATGAAATAGTTTTAAATAGATAATTAAAATACAAATTTACAAAACTTTTGTTTTATAATGTAGCTTACAATATATTTCAATATTTATTTTGATCCATAGTAAAATATTAATACATTCTATTTTTCTATGTGTGTCCTTAAAATGATGTCATTCATTATTCGACCAGATTTGTTTTACATAGACTATAGGTCTTCGCAAGTATGTTTCTAATTTAAATATTACACTCTTGTGGACCATCTTTACTATACACACAATATTTTAATTCTTAAACGTGCTATCATTTTATTTAAAAATGCATTAGATAATGTATTTAACTATGAAAACTTTAAATTAGAACAGTAAATTACCAATATTGAATGGAAGCTATAATGATTTGATTTCCTTTTCTTGTATATTATCTGAAACACAATAAATTTAGATATTTCTTGAGTTTAATAAAAATTAAATTTAAAAAAAACTTATACATGATATTATAGGTTCTACATATTGGACCTTTAAATATTAATGAGTGACTTTGAGCTCATTTAACAACCAAAATATAACTTAATAATTTTTTCTCGTGTACTTAGATGTCCATACAAATGATTTCTTAACTTGTTTTAACACTTATAAACATGTATTGTAAATAAAAATTAAAAATAAAATTATTTTAAAACTAAAATATTTGTTTCTGAATTAGAAATTGTATATACTGGGTGTTCATTTGAAAACTTTCCACCAAAATATCTTGAAAACAACGCATTAGAGATAAAAACATTTTAAACCAAAGTTGTTTGGTTCTTAGGGAGATGTAAGGTGGTAAGACTGGTATGTGCTTGGGTGACATTAATAAGGTCATGTTAAGGTCACTTTAATTCTTTTAATGAGACTCCCTATCTTTTATTACATATTCTTGTAGAGCACGACGTACCATTTCCAAAACAATGATTTTAAGCTTTTTAAAGTAAAAGCTATCCTGAAAAATAAGCCTCACAAGTTTTTGAGTCACCAGCACTGGGCGCGGCATTAGAATTTGGCCCATTCAAACATAACTCTGGAAGGTACAAGTGTTTGTGTGCTGTGTGCTTTCACACGTGTGTTTGTTCATGTTTATGTGTATGTGTATTTGTAAAATAATTATTGAGATATATGCTTTTTTATTTTTGGTTTAAAGGAGGTTTTCAAAATGCTCTCCATTTTGAGCTAAACAATAATATAGTCTATTTTCAAATTCACTCCTCACGTTTCGTAAGGTTGCTTTTGTAATACTTATACATCCCATTGTTATTCTATTTCTAAACTCTTGGGTATTTGCTGGCTTAGTACCATAAATAGTGGATTTTAAAGGTCCCCATAAAAAATTCTATGGGTGTTAAGTCAAGTGACCTTGCTGGCCACTCAATTGGTCCTCTTCTGCCAATCCATTGTCCATTAAATCTGTTTTATATCCATAGCCATTGGCGAACGAGTAATGTGTGGTGTTGGAGCGCAGGAAAGTGGGGGGTTGCTCCCTCTTGCTGAAAATGTAAAAGGCATGCATGCACAATGAGAGGATGAATAGATTCTTCAATCATTTCCAAGTAGTCAAATTTCCGTCAATAAATATTGGACCAATAATCATATCACCCAATATACCTGCCCACACTCTTTTTTTGCCACTGTGTGTGTCAGCCGGTAAAAATACGAGGATTTTGATCACTCCAATTAAAACATTTGTATTTATTTACAAAAACGCCGAAGAAAAAAGTGCACTAATCAGAAAAGTAGACACATTCTACTAACAATATATTCACATTCAATAATTCAATCATTTCTTCACAAAACTTTACTCGCCCATCAGGATCATCTTCACTTAATGTTTGATGTATCTGCATTTCCTACGGATGAAACTAATTTAATTGTAATGCCTTATAAATCAAACCAATTGGTACACATAGTTTTAGAAACTTCCCGCACTGATTTTTTTGCTATTTGCTATATAAGTGCCCAAAATTTACACTTGAGTTTATTCACTCTATTCGTTTTTTGATTGCAACAGATCCAGTTTCTTTAAATTTCGATACAAGATCCAAAACATAGCTGTGTTATACGTTTTTACCTTGTTCTTTTTGGTTAAATGTTACTGCCATTCTTTGAGGATAATGAACCTCGGTTCCACACAGAAAAATCAATTCTGTTCTCTCTTCCAGACTGTAAACCATTTTTCAAAATTAGATGTTAACAGTAGAAAGCAAACGAGACAACTAATGTATTTGTAACTGGCATTGATATTAAAAACAATGTTTTATTAACGATCTTACACACAAAAACTTGTACCTTCTCGAGCTATGTTTGGATAAGCCAAATTCTAATGACGCGCCCAGTGCCGGTGACTCAGAAACTTGTGAGGATCATTTCTCGTGATAATGTTTACTTAAAGATTAAGACCACCATTTTGAAAATAGCACAACTTGATCTACAAGAATATGTATTACAAAATAGGGAGTATAATTTAATAAAATTAAAGTGATCTTAACATCACCTTAGCAACGCCACCCAAGGTCATACCAGCCTTACCACTTTACTTCCCCCTTAGAAACAAACAACTTTTGTTTAAAACATTTTTTTCTGCAGTGTGTTGTTTACGAGATATTTTGGTGGAAAGTTTTCAAATTAACACCTGATATATATATAATAATAATAATAATATATTAAAAACCAAATCAGTATACTCCATTTTAAAGCTCTCTCTTATATTTAGTGGTCATTAATAGCCATTGGGGTTGGTGCCTTTAAACCCTCTAAATAGTACTTTGGCCATATTAAACTAGCGAAAAATAGTAACAGAATATTTATATCATAACACTAGACAAATACTTTTTTTGAAACCATGTGTAAAAGCAACAGTATTGAATTTGATCTCATCTTCATAGAAACATTTAATAAGACGAGAGAATTATAATGAGACCACAGTGAAAAGGTGACATTATTATTGTGTCAATAAAGCATATACACTAATATAGATACAAGCTTTAAAGGGAGATTGATTATTATTAATTAGGTATAATAGTTTAACTAGTCAATTTTTAGTTATTTCTCAAAATATGATAAAGTGTTGCAACATATTGAACTTATTATATTTTTCTGAAATTTTTTAATTTGGCTACTATTTAATTAATCTTATACTTCTAATACCATAATAAAATTGTTTTAAAGACAAAACACATTTGTTAGTAATATCAATTAATTGTATAAAAACGGAATAAAGTGGATTTATAATAGACTTAACAACTGTTAATTTTTATGCATGGAAATCAATTTTGTTAGGAAATGTAGATTTGAATAGTAATGCCAATTAAATATATTTATCTTTCAAGTCATGTGCATGGTAAACCGACATAGCAGCACATGTAATTACAGCATTTGATTTATAAATCTTGTCGATTTTGTTGTTGTGTGTTACATAAGTTTAGTTGAGCAGCTCTAACTAATCTACAAAACACTATGCAATCAACAAATTATATTAATTAGGAAATGTGTGAGTCAGGGGGAGGAGAATGTAAAGAGTTCTTGAATGTTCGATATATTGAAATTTGAAAGAAGAAAATATTACTAACCAAATTAGCTCACAGCTTTTAAATCGATATTTTGATTATTAAATATCAATTAATTGATGTTTTAACCACACTTGATTGGTATTTCAAGGTGTTTGGCTTTTCTGGTGATTTTTTTAGTGATTTTATCCCCTTATCAATATACATGCATGTGCCAACATATTTTTTACTAGCCAGAAGTTTAAAAGGAATGCCTGCTTTCATCTTATGTTTTGGATGCTCATCCCTTTACAAGGTAACTGTATTAACTTATTTTATAATTTATTAATTTTTTATGCATATTTTAAATCTAAAAAAGGAGCTCACTTAGGGTGATACCTTCCTGCCTGCTTTGGTTATGTGTTTTAAAATCTAACAATCGAACCTACCTCCTCGCTCAGGCTAAATGAAGGTGGCATGGGAAATGGAGCTATGTTAATCACGTTAGCATAAATAATCATTTATTTATTAAGTAATTCATATATTAATTAATGAGTGCATGATTTTTTTTATAAATAAATAGATTACTTTTACTAACATGGTAAACTTCTTCTTTTCCTTTTGGGTTATAAAAGATTTTACTTAGTTTGGTGAATGTAGCAATCTAATAATTATTGTGTTCCAAGTGTCTTGGTAAATTTTCGTTTTGTTTTAGGAATGGTTAATTTTTTGTTTGGCTGTTGAACTATTAAAAATCAAAATTAACACTAAAATAAAACCATTAATTCCTTTATTGAAAAAACGGACACTAAAGTAATTGTTTGTTGTGTGGCTCCCCCGGTCAGAGTTGGGAGACATTCGCAAGGCGAGAAAACGTGTCCGCCGACCGTCGCAGGCAGGAAGGTCCCGCCAGAGTAGTGCCGAGGGCAAACCTAGTCGCCGACACCACTCCACTGTCCCTCCTCAAAATGCCACCTCTGCGCGTTCCACCACCAGCTATGAGAACGTCACCATGACACCAAAAACAACAAGGAGGGAATCACACAAAATTGAAACATCAGAAATTAGGAAGCTTAAAAATTCTTCAAATCCTATGAGGTTTGAAGAGATACCACCTGATGTTGATTATGGTAATCAAAGTAGCTATACTGTGAATTCAAGAAACAAGCCTAAAACCAAGAAAAATGATTTTCACGAAGGAAAAATTTCCCTTCAGAATTCTGAGCCATTACAGTCCTCATCAAAACCTATTAAACGTAATGATCTCATTGGTGTGAAATCCATATCGCAGGAAAGCGATAAAAATATGTCTTATATATCACCATTCCGCCATTATAAATACCCAGATTCTTATTTAAGAAATGGAAATTGGGCTCAGAAATCTTCAGGTGAAAGTACTGGTTACCCCAGTCTTCAAGATGATAGATGTTCTAATGGTAAGCACTCTGATAGTGGTTATGATACCTTACAAGCTAGGAGGGTTTTTCCTGCTGATGAAACAGTTGAAAGTCTATTAAAGTTTCAAAAAAATGACTCCATAAAACACACAGAATTTGTGTATCCAGCTCAGTGGGATGGAGACAGAAAAGACGATCGATGGAAGTCGAAAATTGATGAAAGTCAGTTGGTTAAGGAATTTACTTATGAGTACATTAGCCCAAAGAAAAGTATAGTGGATGATAAAAAATCTGTAAGTTCTAGTAGAAAGGCAGAAACACCTCCCAAAAATATTGTACAAAATCGGATAAAAGCTTTTGAGGTAGATAAAGAGGAGTCATCTCAACAAATGACTAAGGAAACCTTTCAAATGCAGGAGCCATTAAAAATGTCACCACCAATGTACCAGCCTAATGAAGCACATGTCTCATGTTTGAAAAACGTGGATGGAGGAAACGCTGAAGTTGATGTCTCTACATCGTCGGGAATCATTAACAAAAGTGAGCTACGTAATTTTATTTTCGGGGACACCCCAACCATAGTTCATAGTAATACAGTTACAAATAAATTAGTCTCTTCAAAAGATAACGCAAAATATGCACAGAAAGATCTCAGTTCCATCATAAATTGTTCCAAAATACCCGGAAAGAATTCTAAATCTGTGAAAGATCTTTTGGCAGATTTTGAACGAAAGTCGCAAATTATGAAAGAGAAACAAGCTGCGGAGAACGAGAAAAGTAGTGAAGATGGTCATGGTAGGAGATTCGTTTTTAGCGACACAGAAACACTTTTATATGACACTTCAAGTGACGCTGAGGGCGACAGGTCACGAGCTACTCCCGTCTTGACCACTAACCCTTGCTCAGAATCTCATATATATCAGTCTTACACAGATGAGGATGATGATAAGGATGAGGAAGTTGCTGCGGTTCTTGGTAAACGTGAACGATTCTTCAGTTCATGTCGAGATTTGGGAAGAAACAGAGATCCAGATTATTATGGTGAGAGGAGACGAAGGAGAAGATCTTCGAGGGCAAGCACAGCCACAACAGACGCTACTGGAAGTGACGACCTTGAGGTTATTATGACAACAGGGTACCTACGATTGAGCATGGCTGAATCTTTAGTGACCCACGAAGATTCTGATTCAGTTTGTAGTACACCTATTCTACAGAAATGCGATTCCGAAAGCAAGGCAGAAAACGATAATACTAAAAAAGAAATTGATAAAGATAATATAATGACAGTGATTGAAGAGCATTATGTGCCTATGACACCGAAAAAGGCTGTACTTGCACCTCCAGACACTTTCGGAATTCCTAAAAGCCCAACAGCTTCGCAAACGATTATAATGGAAAATATTTTTGGTATAGGGGTTGAATGTGAAGAAAGTTCTTATGTGGAAATGACTGAGGAAGGTTTCGTAAGATCATTACTTGCCCCTGATACGAATTCATCCTTCTTGCCAAAATTTGATTTAAGGAGACTCAATTCAAATGATACAAACAATACCTATGCTACACCTGATGGTCCAAATTATTGTGAGATTGGAGCATTAGCTAATGGCAATACTGGACATTCTCATTATGAACTTTTATATCGTTCACCCTCTCATTACGAACCTGTTTACATGGAGGTTAGCCCATTATCAGAATCACTTAAAATTTGTGAAATAGACTCTAACAAACTAGAAGAAAAATATAACATAAATGAAACTTCAGGGAGTTTTATGAAAAAGGTTAATTCTGAAAAACTAATTTCTGGAACAGAAGATGGGATTAATCTTTCTCCCCCAACTCCACCAAGAGTAAGTTTACCAGACATATTAAACTCATCAAATGCAGCTTTACAAAATAAACCGCCAGGGAAGTCTGATCGTGACAGCTCTGATGCAGATGATGAAGCATCTAAAGATTTAGACTCGTTGGATGCACCAAGGCACCCAAGGTTTAGTTTATCAGATACTTTCCGACCAGCCTCATATTATTTGGGTGCAAGTAGTATTAGTGGAAGGGCAATGATGGTTATTGGTGGAGTGACAACAGAACATCACGATTCTTCAGATAGTGATCTTGTCTCACCTCCTCCTATACCAACTAGTCCTCCTCCACTCGATGAATTAGACAACTCGCTTGACCTGCAAGACTCTTCTTTAGAAATCAAAAAGCAGTTTAGAATTCCCACTAAAACAACAAACAATGCAATTGTTAATGATGACAGGGATGAAATAAATAAGCAACTTGATATACAAAATAAATTGTTAGAAAGCAAAAAACCACATAATAGTTCCAATGAAGTTCCTAGTTCTGGTAGTGACTCTGTCGAATTGCGCCATTCAAGTCGACGAAATATGTCTTTAGATAGTTCACTGAAACGACGAGCCGTATCAGATGACGTTATTGGAAGTCTAGAGGATTACCACTTTCTTCTTGATGTGCCTTATCCAGATCGCCGCAGTGGAAGTGATCTAGACTCAATTGGAAGTAGATCTGGCTTTGCAATAAATGTAGATGATAGGTTAAGTTTGGATATTGATCTTTACCTGGAGGAGCTACAAACACGAGATATACATAATACTGGCTTTATTTCGAAAGATTTGAAGTATGGGTGTGATAAACCGATTGCAAGAGGCACTTTACCAACTAATGATAACAAGCAGACCAGTTCAAACAACGTACCATGTACTGATGATTTACCTTTTCTATTATCTCACAATGAGAATGGAGCATTAAATGTTGCCAGATATAGAGGGCGATTCAGTGACCCTGTAAATCCTCAAAGAGAAGACATAGAATACCTTTCAGAAATAAATAAAAGAAGACATTCTTCACCTTATAAGCAAGCTGCAAGACCGTTGGTGGAAGAAGAAGTGCATTATGAGAATCTTCACATTATACCTCCACCACCAGAACATGCTAGCAAGGTAGGTGATGTAGAGCATAAGCCAGTTACAGGTGATGAGTTGTATCCTCGCTCAAATGCGACAAATGAAAAACCTGTGGACACCAATGCAGCAAGTGTAGAAGGTAATTCTACATCAGTGTTAGAATCTACATTTAAGAGAGGGCTTATGTCTGAAAATGATGACCAACAACAGGCAGGTGCACCATATTACTATTCTGATCTCTTAAAATATGAAGATGGTTTTGCAAGCTCAACATCAGAGAAGAGCTTGAACAGCACACGTGGTTTAGCGGGATATCCACACACAGCAGCATCTTTTTCAGGACAATCTTATCGTGTTAACAATTCTTCCAGAATTCAGCCCCTCAACAACCAAAGGGGCCATTCATCAGAAAATATTGCGATTAAGAGAAATGATATTGGTCGTAAAGTGAATCCCATTAATCACGTTGCTTCATATATTTCTAGCCAACAACAAAATATAGAAACTTCGGAGGATGAAGCTCGACGACTTGCAGAAGAGCTGAGGGCAACAACTGTTCATTTTCTTGGTGCTACAGATAAACGTGATCAGGTAGATGAAAGGAACCTCTACGAATCAGATACGCTACAACGGCGCAAAGACATGTCAATGCTCACGTCTAAAACACATCTTTTGCACAGCCCAGACTTTCTCCAGTCCACAAATAGAATCAACCTTTATCCTGAGGGGCTACGTGACAAATCACTCCCGTCTCATTCGTTTGACCATTCAGAAAGACGGGATTTGCCCGAGTTTAGTTATGTTCATCAGCAGCATAGACGTAGTCGATCACTCGAGGGACTTTTGGATGACGAGCTTACACAATCCTACAATGGACAAGGCTTTAGAAACTTAACTGATCCGGCTACAACGGAAAGAAATCCTCAACTTTCTAGTGTAACGATTTCATTAACTAACGTTCCGCGCTCAGTGAGTACCTCTCAGAGTACTAGAAATAGTTTACAGAGTATTAATAGTACACAATCAACGAATAATTCATTGAGTGAAATTCAGGGGAACATTATAAGGCCTAATCCTCCTCCACTACTACACGATGAGTCTATATATATGGACTCTTGTGAAGGAGGTGATATTTGGGAAGAGGACGCCCTCTGGAGGGAGAGCTTACGACGTGTCAGTTTGAGACATACAAGATCTCTGGATAACCTTGATGGATTCAAAGGACGCAGCAATAGTCAATTGAGCAACATAAGTGTGGCAACATCATCTACTCTAGTGCAAAATGCTTATTCAGGGCGTCAAAGTGTAGATTTGCTTTCTTCGGGTGCACCCCGTGTCAAGGTTTCTCGTGACGTCATATATGTGAATGAATGTATGGCTAGAGGACCTTTTCGTAGTCATCTATTTGATCAAACTAGACAACGAGAACATCTTATTGATGAAAGAAAACATGGGAAAATGGGACAGTCCCAAAATAATCATTTAACAAACAATGACGGAGTACAAGAAGATGATGGAATCCATTATGAACGATTAACTCGGCAGCATGAAAAAACAAGAAGTAAACACGAATGTTTTGAAGGTTATCCTAAGAATATAGATCGACAAATATTTTGTAAAGATGACCTTATACTCGAGAGGAACTTTTCACAAAAAGAATCACACGTGACACGTCCTTTTTTAGAAGAAAGCAACCATACTTCACAACCACCACCTCCAGAATCGTTCGAGATAGATCGCGAAAAGCTTCGACAGTGGGACTTGATGTCCAGTGCACCCTTGCTGCAGAGGGAAATGCAAGGGGTTCGAGGAATGCTAGGGGGGGTGGTGCCTCAGGGATGGGGTGAGGGGTGGTGTCGGAGAGGTGGGAGGGGGGAGCAACCACCAAGAGTACCCACATCAGCAACATACAGACTCTGAGGACAACCAGCCGCCCAGTTCAACAGGTTAGTCTAATTTATATGTATGTTTGTATAAAAGACAACGTTTGGTAGTTTTTATTTAAATCTACCATTCATTGTTTATTTACCACACTGGATCTTACTTAATACGCAAGAATGTTTCACTGATGGAGACCACATGGAAGGTTGCTTCGTGGAAGAAAAGCCTGTTAATCTTGCTTTGTTGCAGAACTATTGACAAACGATAAATTTATTTTAGTTGCTATTGAAAATGTTGATAAGATATTTTTAAGGATTATCAAATTTAACAATGAGTTATATATAGTTGCATTAATGCATAGGCATTTGACTTCTAAATGAATGTTTGAGTTCTTCTAAGAACTTGAGTAAATTTTCTTTATAATTTATTTTAAACCCTGCTTATCAGTTTGTTTACCATAAAATTACCATAATATTTTGTTTACATTGGTTTTTTTTATCTATTCATGTCACATTGTAAGCCGACTACTAATTTTGGATGGAATTTTATGTCGCCCAAGGCTGCACCAAAAATTCAACATTTTGTTTCACGTCAAGACATTTTGTCGCCACGTGCTGCATACGTCATGACTACTATAACATCCAATGAAGCGCCGCACACTGCTTGCGTTATTCTAGTGAGGTGCCTCGAAGCACTTTGCTACAAAAGGCGGTGATAATTATCATTTATGTTTCGCGACAAAACATGACAGGCATTTTGAACTGTGCTTGTGCCAGGCCCTGAATATAACATGTGGATTTTTAGCCATGTAATCATTTAAATTATTTTGAAAAACTGAGTTCAACTACAAAACTGTCAACGTATATTTTTTATTTATTTAATGAACCCAATATTATTTTTTCTGGTTGTCAAAAAGTTGTGTGAATGACCATAAAAGAATGGCGACGTCTGCTTCCTCATTAGCCATCATAGTCATTCAACTCCACAAATTCACTTAAAAAAATGAACCAACTAAACACTTCACTCAACTCTTTGATAGCCCACTTACAAATCGTCACCCGAGAATGCAAGTGTTCTATCTCCAAAATTGTTAAATTTGAGATATTTGGTGTTTACATTTATTTAGAATGCATATGATTCATCTGCGGTGAAATTGAGACTACTATACAATTATTTAAGAAAACTCGAGTTTTCATCTAATAGCATTGGTTTTATACACAAGGTCAAACTTCAATGCTCTTTTACACAAAAGTGAAAAATTGGACATAGAACACTTGCAATCTCGAGTGACAAAATAGTGGTAAATTCAACAATTAAAACTTATTGCGAAACAAAATGTGTAAGACGTATCTACACCAAATGCATTGTTATGCGAAATTTTGCCTCGAAACAAATTGTCGCGACTCATATGTAGAATTTGGCATGTGGCCAGCCCTACAGCTCCACTCAGTACTACAGTTAAGTTGCATTCTTAAGTAGAGTTATGTCCATAGCTCCAACACATTTTTTTCTCTTTTTTATAAATAGTGCTAGATTTTATATGAGACTACGTTTAAAGAAAAATTAAATTAATAGAAGCTCACAGTTTAATTTGCACCAATCAACATACTTCAATTTGACCTCAACTAATATAGCAAACAAATATGGCTAATTTTTATTACTTACTACTCGTAACCAGACTAAACTTGCTTTTTAAATATTTAATTGAATTACATTTTAGATATTCAAACCCTTTTAGGCACCTTGGTACTTTCTCTCGCAGCTTTCCCTTAAAGGGCGCCTACATGACCAGACTAACAGTATGCATCAGTATCTACGAGGCACGTCCAGAATGTAAGAGTACTGGTTGCCCTCTCGTGCTGTGAGAACTTTTTTTTTCCAGGGTTGGCAACACTGAGTGGTAGTGGGGTTTTTTCAGAACACAACGAACACAGGCGGACCTCGTTAGTATGAAAACTCGCCTTGTAGTGTCCGTTTGTGTGAAGTATGTCGATAAGAAATCCCGCCAAGTGCGAGGTGCGCGCTGTCATCAGGTTTCTTCTCGCTGAAGGAAAAACACCGACTGAAATTTTTTCATGGATCAAAACTGCTTATGGCGAAGGTGTTATGAACCGAACGAACGTGTTTAAGTGGTGTCGTGAGTTTAATGAAGTCAAAACTAATGTTCATGACGATCAGAGGTGTGGAAGACCTTCCATTTTGACCGATGAGTTGGTGCAAGAAATCGAGAAAACTGTTCGTGAAGACCGCCGATTGACAGTGAATGAAATTTCTGCGATGTCTCCACAACTCTCCAGATATCTCTTACGCGAAACAATTACAGAAACGCTGGGATTCCGAAAATTGTGTGCAAGATGGGTCCCAAAACAACTGACAGAACAGCTCAAAGGGAACCGGGTCGCTACCGCTCGCGAGTTCCTTGAGCGATTTGCATTGGAAGGTGAGAATTTTCTGAGCTCGATTGTGACTGGATATGAAACCTGGGTGGCTCATTACACTCCTGAGACAAAAAGATCAGTCATCACAGTGGCGGCACACCAGTTCCCCATCTGCCAAAAAATTCAAAACCTCAATTTCGGGCAAAAAAATCATGGCCATTATGTTTTGGGACCAAAAAGGGATCATTTTGATCGAATTTCTGCCTGAGGGGGAGACGATTAATGCAACACGATACTGTGAGACCCTAAAAAAGCTCAAGAGAGGAATTCAAAACAAACGTAGGGAGTGCGCTTGTTGCATGACAACGCCCGCCCTGCACACGGCCAACGCCACCAAGGCGCCTTTGGACTCATTCGGTTGGGACATTTTGAACCACCCCTCATACTCCCCTGACTTGACGCCTTCAGACTTTCATCTGTTCACCTCCCTGAAGGCTCACATGGGTGAGAAAAAGTATTCAACTGACGTGGAGGTGAAACAAGAGGTCCTGAACTGGAAGAAGGAGATGACGGGAGAATTCTTTGAGGAGGGCATCAAAAAGCTTGTGCCACCGCTCACAACCTGCATAGAACGGGAAGGTGACTACTTGGAGAAATAACTGACATATTTACCAACAAAATCCTGTAGTTTTGTTTTAAATACAATTTTATTTTTAAAATAGAAAAATTAGTACTCTTACTTTCTGGACGTGCCTCGTACAACGAGACCGTACACAGTCATTATTCGTGTCATTACTTTTATCACTCTCAGCTCCTGCATGTGTGCAACAACATGGATGATAAGAAAAAAACTTGGGCAGTCTATGTTTGCTACTGAGACTGAAGGAAATACTGACGAGCGCGCACACACGATCAGTATTACTGTCAGGATTAATTATTACTTTATTAATACTGATAATCTGACTGATATTGTAGGGGCCATTATAGCAAGAACATGACCATTTCAAAATATACAAATATACTTCTTTATTTGGTGGTCAATATTAATAACATTTTAAAGTATTATTCACATTAATTTATAGATGCTGATCTAATCTATCAAAAGTGGTGGCTGCAGATCACATGACTTGACGTAAAATTAAATGATAGTAGTTTTAATTGTGTTTATGTTGACATTACTCTGTTTTCTGTAACTCAAGAGTACTTCACTCTTACTAGGAACCCATCTCATGGTCGATTAACCAATAAATTAGCAGCACGATGACGCTTGAACCATAAGACCGAATTTGTTCACTAAGTAACAGGGAAATTATTGTAATTGTGGACAGTTTTGACCTTGAGATTATGGTGAATCTTTGAGTTTTATTAGTATCTGAACCCCCCAAAAATATCGATTTTACAATTAGGTATGCCCCCATTTCTGTCTGTATTTCTGTCCCTGTCTATGGCCCTTCTTTTGAAAATTGTACTATAACTAAGTTACACACTATCCACTAAGAAATAAGGATTCAGTTAAGAATTCTGGGGAAAATATGAAGTGGTTGGTTTGTTAAGGGGGTGAGGGGATGGGGTGTAAACACGTGGAGATCGAAGTAACGATCCGTTGACGCGCTGAGAAACATGTTCATCACAGTTATCCATTCATTCCTGACTTGCCCCTGTATTTAAGCCGTTATATAATGTCAAATATAGGTGTAGAATAAGAAACTCTATTTAAATTTTTAAATAGGACCTAAAAGAGTAAATCACGCTAGATTACATCCATTTTTCCCAGTTGCAAACATATTACTAATTGTAGTAATTGGCGCATGCTTGGAATGTAATCATGTCTTACTAGATTTGGTACAGGAGCTATAGTAAGTTCACGATAAGAAGAACCTTCTAATTAGGCAAATGTAGAAGGAAGAGGAAAATCTAATTAAAATAAATGTGGAGGGAGAGTGGGAAAACATTTACGTTAAAAATCATCTTACGTTCACATGGCCGAGATTTGAAACCCAACCTTCCCATAACCGGAAAAACTTTTTGTGTGTTTGTGTGAGTCTGGAATAAATAAGGAAATTACAGGTAGTTTCACAAAAACATTAATACAAATGATGGGGCATTTGTGAATTTACAATATTTAGTTGAAAGATATACTTTATAGGTCTTTATATAAAAGAACTAAGCAAATAACAAAGCACATTAATTCAAACACACTTATTATCCTCACCTACCAATAATACCTCACCAAACTGAAATACATCTTTTTTTAAACACCTTTATATAACCTTCACACTTGCTAATCTTATAAAAAATGAAATTTCATTCTTCTGTACGTTAATCTTTGTTTTTCAAAAATTGGTAACCTCTAAAAAACCATGACAACAAACACAGAGAATTTTGTATTATGAAAATAGGGGTTAGTTACTCTATCATAATTTTATAAACTCATCTCACTTAACTTTGTCTTACACCAATTATATATATATATATATATTAAAAGTGTAGCTCATAAATTTATTGTGGCCTAACAACATAAGTTATACAACGGCTGGATTTCAGAAGGAAAGTGTGGCGAAGTTAAGAAATACAACCCGAATCCATCTTGTCGCGGCTCCTTGTATTATAATTGTGTGCAGTGTCCAACCTTAATAATCGAATGTCTGTTGACGGGCTTTGTGATCGAGGAGGGGTGCAACGCCCATTGACTCACTCCAAGGGTTGTTATTGATCGGCAGCACGTGTAGGGGTGGTTTAGTAGTAAAGCTGGAGATTGAGAGTTTTCAAAGATTTGAATTTAACTTGGAGAACAATTTATACCCCCTTTAAGTTTAAGGTTTCTGCTATTTGGTGTACCATTGCAGTCCCTTTGCTTTGTAATAATGTTCTGCATTGTGAAGTTTGACGGTAAAAAAAACTTAACTTTTTAAATATATGTTTTGTGTAATCTATTACGAACAAGGGGTAATTAAGTTTGAATTTGCGGCATGTTAAAAATATTTGAACTGTTGACCAAAATAAAGGTCGCAATTATTCTCTCCAATTACGATTAATATTGTTTGGCACTTCTATAAAACCTTGTTGGATTCCCTTTAGTTTATGATAGTAAAACATATTTATATCATCCTAAGCCTTCCTGATAATACGAACGTTTAACACAAAAACTATGGCTATGCTATCCATGTAAACAGCACAAACATATTTTTTTTATTGGTTCTAATGGTTTTAGTAATCAACTTTGTCAAATGCCTCCAATTATAGCTTAGTAGATCTATATTTTGTCCAGTGCTCTACACCAAATATTACTGCTGATAGAACTTCAGGT
>CABFOW010000333.1:183159-230860 GCA_902141385.1 Timema californicum | reverse complement strand
GATTCCACGTTAAACTGTAGGTCCTCCATTTCATCTCACAATCACCCTACCATTACACATTAGCGTAAGTGCGTATAACCCGAACGGGTAGTAAGACGTGGTGCTAATAATAATTTATTTTCTATCTCTCTCAGTTAACTGTTGCTAAATTTCCTCGCTCTCAATTATGTAGGAAGGTGTTGTGTTGGGGTAAGCGGGACCTCGACTAGCCAGTGTTGCCAAACTTATATAATATTTCGGAGGAGAATGACCACACCAAAACGAGATAATGATGTTTCCCACTAGTAACCTTGGAGGTTACTCAGCGATGATATCCACTATAAACGATTTGTAAAAATTTATTTATATTTTTAAAATTTTATAAAAATGTACTAACATATCTAAGTTACTAAACAAAGAATAAGTAAAAAACTTAACGCCTTTTAATACCCGTTTGAGCTACCTGCAAATTTACACTAATGGCCTAAGAACAAGCTAAGGTTTGAAGTAAATGTACTCGTATTTGCGTGGAGGGACATTGAGAAGCGATTTAGAAAATGAATCACCCTCGTCACACTCGACCAGCACTTGAACCATCATCCTCCGTCATTGGCAGCGGCTAACAAAAAGTTACTTTGCTCTAAAACAATTGAAGTTAAATAGTTTTTATTTTCTTACTTATCACCTTGTCTTACTACATATTCGGGTTGTACGAAATTACGCTAATGTGTAATGGTAGGGTGATTGCGAGATAAAATTGAGGAATTACAGTTTAGCGTGGAATCCGAACCACGGTGGAGGCCTGGCATTCCCCACATTCACAAGTTGTGATTAATAAACGTCTAGTCAGAGGTGAAAGAAGGGTTTGGCAATCAGATAAATTTATGCCGGGACCGAGGATTGGACCCTGGATCTCAGCACAAAAGTCTGACACCTTACCTCTAGACCGCCAGGTCACCTTCTTATACTAGATAAAATTCTAACATGTTTTAAATATATTTTCTCCACCAGATAATATGTTGTCACGAAAACCGTTATTGGACTAAGTATGCTACAGTTATCAGTAAGTTATATTTGCACTATTTCTTAAACTTTTTTTGGCCCGTTCGTGAATATTATTTTTTATACTTGTCCTATTACTTGTTGCTTATTCGTTAATGTAATGGGAGTGAGGTAGGTGTAACTTTAGAGGAAATGTACCTCTCTGATTCTTAGAGGTATATTGGAAAACAATTTAGATAAAAATAAACCCTCTGTATACCCTCCCGGAATTCGAATCTCAACCACCCGCCACCGGTGATCCATTCCAACATGAGTGTAATACGTTATTTAATGCGACCACCATTTAGTTGAGTGGGCGAGGAGTCCAAAACCATCCACGTGTTCACACAATCTCTGCGGTATTTTACCAAGACCATAATTCTTCTTCTTAAGTCAACTCGATGTTTGTTTGATGTGATTTCTATCCAGCCAGCTGGTCAGTATTTCCTGCACCATCTGGTGAAAATCCTATGTACTTGGAGAACTCAAAAGATGGGGTGGTTCCCCGTTGTCTTACACAGCGAATTTATACGAGCGAGCGTGAAAGGGCCACCAATTTTGCCGGGAAAGGTAATTTAACCTTCTTTCTATGGTTATTTTACATTCCATAATCAACATGGGATCGACGGCTTTACTTCCCCTTCGAAGGAAGTTGTGCTACGGATATTTTATCGCTCAACCTTGGTTGTGGTTGAACCCACGAACAGTGGGTCGTGAAGCAAGGTACTTCACCCCAAGGTCACCATGGTCAAAAAACAACATTATAATGATAGTAATGTTAATTTAAATTTAATATTTAGGTATTAATTTACTTAATTTAAGGCGTTTGTAGATGGATTACCAGCCCATGTGAAATTTGACTTTTTAAGACATTCACAAGCACTCGCCTTTGTATAGGATGTATAACCACTCTTTCAATGAAAACCAAAACAATTTTGTGTGAACCAAACTGGTGGTTGAAACCTGTCCTTCCAATTTCAGAGCTAGCCACGCTAGGGCACAACCCATTCTTCCAGTTGCAAACATATGGCCAATTTTAATTGTTCGCTTCCCAATCGCCTTAAGAAAAAAAGGTGTGCTATGAGCACTATGTGAGGTTTGTGTGAAAACTGAAAAGGGATTTAAAGCAGTAGAACAGCATTACAAAGCAAGAAAACATTGTGAGCATGTAAGAAATAACCTTTATCAATTCATTATTATTATTATTATTATTATTATTATTATTATTATTATTATTATTATTATTATTATTATTACTAACACTTCCTTAGATCCTGCGGACCAATTGATATCACGTCACGGACCACTCTTTTAAAAACACAACTAAAGTCTTACCTGACCAAGTTTGTTAGGGGATTTAAAATAAAGCATAGGTATAGTTTTATTTATATGCAAAGCACAACTTTTTATTTATACTAAAGAAGAGTTGAGCTATTTGTAAATCATGACACTTTTTGGTAGGTAGCTTTTTTTTTACAAAACAAATCAACTCATGTTTTTAAACTGAATTGTGTTGTGACCCCTGATATGGTGACTTTTCGTCAATGTTGGCTATGCTACTTTTTTTTTTTTCACACGCTGAAAGGGTTCTTTCAATGGTGATCCCACTAGACTACAATTTGTGAGAATAGGTGTTTCGTCATGGCTCATTAGCGTCAACCAAGTGCAAAGTGTTAATTGCAGGGTCCTAATGAGATTTATTCTCATCCATATTTCATCAAGAGGCTCTGAAAACTCGGGATCCATCTAAAGACGAAACAAAACACTCGCTGATATTTTAGAGTCTTAGAGATGGCAGCTGATTTAGTGACACGGTTAGTGTTCCTGACTCAGACCTAAGTAGATGAGACTACATTCCTCCCTACGAAAATAAGGATTTTTTTTTTACTTTTACATAAATATAAAGTGTTGTGATTTTGAATATTTTTCTGTTTAGTATTATTATGGAAATTCATGTATTATGGTTGAAGAAAAAGGAGTATGCAATGATAGGGAATTGTGGAGAAAGTTAGTGAGGGAGGGTTAAGTACGAATTGTTTTTTGAGCTATATCCACAGTTTCTTGCCTAACCCTTAAGGGAACGACTTGATTAGGTAGGAATGTATTTATTTGTCCCCAAACTCATAAAAGTGTGATTTACAATTTTGTCTATGTCTACCTAAGGGTTACAAATGAAGTGGGTTGATGGATTTCGTTCAAGATTGATATGTATATGTTATATTGTGTATACCTTGTGGAAAAATAAAGATTTAAATTCTAGCTCTACAACTAAGGATTCTTTACTGGCAAATAATCTTTGAAAATTCGAAACTTTTCGTAAATGACTCCAACTATGTTATTCTAAATAGATATCTGGGAAGTTCTTTGCATGGATACATACTTATTTTACAGAAAATTAATTATTTAAGTATATTTTATTGATTACTTGAGTTGTGAATTATTATTTTTTCTAAACATGACTAGATCACAAGAGAAAGTATGTACGATTGTGTCATACCATTTTATTTTGTACGTTCTAGTTTCTATTACTTATTCCTCTTATTTAAACTGTTTTAATATTTCCACCCCAGATTCAAGCATAGTTCATATTTATCTAAAGATCAACACTGAATAACTTGCGCGTGGACAAAGTCAAGTATCATATATTATTATTATTATTATTATTATTATTATTATTATTATTATTAGCACCGCGTCTTACTACCCGTTCGGGTTATACGCACTTACGCTAATGATAATGGTAGGGTGATTGTGAGATGAAATGAAGGACCTACAGTTTAACGTGGAATCCGAACCACGGTGGAGGCCAGGCATTCCTCGCATTCACAAGATGTCTTGTCAGAGGTGAAGGAAGGGTTTGGTAATCAGATAAATCTTTGCCGGGAAGTATCAAATAGTCTGGCTGGCCGATGGCAGAAAGATCTTGTTTCGAATTCTGGCCAGGTGTGTCAAGATATCCCCCCTCCCCCCAAGTGGGTTCATATAAAAATCTGCTTTTATTATTTCCACCCAGTTAGTGTAATATAAAACAGACGGGTAGTAAGACACGAAGGATGGCGCAACAAATTTACCTAATTCCAGAAATGAATATTCACGTTCAGGAGAAACTAATCACTGGTCAGCAAACAAATGAGTATTAACATGCACATCAAAATGAAAGCACCACAGCAGAGAGGGATTCTGCTTATATTGGTTAAGAACGTTGCCTACCTCTGACGTCATGGCTTGTCAAGATAAACTTTTCCTTGTTAATGAATTTACGTTTTACTCAGCGAGTTTTAAAGATATAACTTTGAAACAAAAACTATACATTCTTAAATAATTCTAAAATTAGCCCGACAGAGCTACAGAGTTTTTATTTTTAAGTAGTTTTTTGAAAACAATTTTTATAAATTCTCTACAACTTAACCTATTGGTCTTGGTACCGAAAATGGCCGTTATTGTGTAAATTTGTCATAGAAAGAGGGAAAGTGTTATCAGCACATTGACAACAACCCTCTCAGGGTAAACTTCTCACTTCTCCTTATATTTTGTATTTTGGCATCTAGGTGTGCTAGTTCTTAGACTGCTTAGATTCGTCAAGTTAAGATGCAACCCGCCTCGCTAAATATCTTCAAAATCTCCAAGTAAGCAACGTCGTTAAATTAACAATATTTTCATTTACTTTATTTAATTTTATTTGAGAATAATTTTTACTGCTCTGTACTAAATAAATATCACCCTTATTTTAATCAAAGAAACAAGCTATAAAAAGTGAACTTATGAAAATATTTAATCCAACTAAAACTTTTTCATTTCAATGCATATGCTAGGGTGAAGTGTAATACTTTCTGTGCGATTGAAACTCTATGAGAAAGTATAATATGTCAAGACAAGCCATAGCTGTTAGTAATCTTATGTTGTAATTTCTCGCTTAATTACTCTTTATCTTTTCACACCTCTACCCCCTTTTCCACACTTTATCCCTCTAGTCTCACTTTCCGTAGGTTAGGTAATTTATTTTAAAGAAACTTTCTCTTGGTCGTTAATTAACCAAAGTGATATTTTCAATCATCGAAGTTAGATAATTTAATTTAAAAGTTTTCTTGTCGATGTTAATGAGAGAGCTATAATATGAATTTGATAGGAAGAACATTATAATGTTAGTTACTAAAACAAATTGAATATATCCATGGATTAAGTCGTGTTATTTGCCGTTATCACAGTTGATAGACATTATCAATACCTATAAAATAAAACATTTAATATAGTGAAATATTTTCAATTTTGGACACAAATAAATTTGTTTAAAATTTTAAACTGTTCTTCCTACCAAAGTCAGCTTATAGTGACTCGACTTAGTTCAAATACTAGCTTATAAAAAAAACTAGGTTTGACATTCCACGCCATCTTTTTTATTAATGTTTTTGCGTCCTATTTTCAAGTGAATGTGTGTGCATCTTCTCAAAACTACCTTCTCATTCTTACCATTAATAAATGTTTAGTAAATCTTATATTTGTCCGACATCTTATTTGGGTCATTATTACATTTGCCTACTGAGTTAACATTTCCGAATTCGATTCCTTGAATAATCAAAACATTTTGAATTCAGGAAATTGATGTTTTTATTTTTCACATTGATGAATTGCCGGCCAAAGAACCGCATTCATATTAAGCTACGTGCCATCTGATTATGTAAGCACACGACTTATACACTAACTTAAATCCTGAATTGACACAACACCCGCCCCCAGCCGTTGATTCGTCATTGTGAAAGGGGAAACCCACATTTCCCCAATGGTAGAAGGTTTTCGGCCATGACTGGAATTGAACCCGGGACAATCAGACAAGCTACAGACTGATTTAAGGTTTGTATGTGTGTAATGATCATGGCCGAGACCATTGTTATCATAAACTTCTAGGGGTGTGTGGGATTCGCGAGGGAACAAATATTTCCCGTTCCCGACTCGATTATCGGGACAGAGATGCTATAGTCTCGAAAATTTGGGGAATTGTTCTTTCATTCCTGAACATAGAAAACCTTGGGTTATTCAACACATTTGTATGTTTGCTATTATTATTTGAAGTGTGTTATGTATTTATTTAAGTTATTTTGGTTAGTCGATTTTATTTATAATTCACTTAGGTATCCATTTAACAAATTAAATATTGCACAGTCTCTAAAGATAGTATTAGAAATAATTAATTATATACATTTTTTTATTCCCGTTCTCGTCTCGAAGTAAGGGATTATAAAATTCTCGTTCCCGTTCTCGTCTCGATTGTTGAATCTAGTTCCTGATCTTGTCTCGATTTTTGAGTCTCGTTCCCGTTTTAGTCGCGAACGAAAAAACGCGATCTCGCACACCCCTCTTATCTTCTAAACAAAGCCAAATTAAACCCCGATATTTATTGGTATGTACAGTCAAATTTTCAGGTAAAAACCTTTTCTGTGCGTTAGAAAACTAACTACATCTACCTTCACGTATTAATACTTCAATTATGTCAATTCATGTGATCTTCTGCTGTCGCTTTTTATAGATATTATCAATACCTATAATTTAACACTAATAATATAGTAAAATGTACAGTTAATTTAAATAAATATGTTTCTTTGTAAAACTTCCTGCCTATGAAAATTGGACTGTTTCTACGGTACTTTGGATTGTATCTGCCGTTAATTGGACCATATCTACGGCACATTGGACTGTATATATATTTTGCCCATTGGACTTTCTGCTTCACATTGGACTGTTTATATGGCACATTGGACCTATCTACTGCACATTGGACTGTTTATATGGCGCATTGGACCGTATCTACTGCACATTGGACTGTTTATATGGCACATTGGACCGTATCTACTGCACATTGGACTGTTTATATGGCACATTGGACCGTATCTACTGCACATTGGACTGTTTATATGACATATTGGGCTGTATCTACTTACATTGAACCGTATCTACTGCACATTGGACCGTATCTACTGCACATTGGACTGTTTATATGGCACATTGGACCGTATCTACTGCACATAGGTCCAATATGTCATAGAAATGGTCCAATATATTTCACATTGGACTGTTTATATGACATATTGGGCTGTATCTACTTACATTGGACTGTTTCTATTACATATTGGATTGTATCTGCGGTACATTGGACTTTAATGTTTATTGGACCGCATCTACTGTACATTGGACTGTTTTTCCTTAAAAAAGTGATGGTATGACTTTACATTTTGAGTACCTTGTTCAGTGTGTCGTCAGTTTGAAAAGGTTGAAAATCCCTGGTGTAATGCGTCAATCTCGCAATAGACAGGACTGCCAATGACGGGGAGATTCGGGTTGGATTCCAAGGTAGGTGTACTGAAGGTTGATTTAATCTAAATGGTTTTCCACGCTTTCTTTCTCCACCCAAATACTGGTACACTTCCACTAGATAAACCTTCTCCATCCCTAACACAATATCGTAATATGTATATGCTTTCAACCTGAACAGTTATTAAGACGTGGGGTTAAAATAAACGAGCCTAAATGGTACTGCCCTGGAAGATGTGCAAACGTGCGCCTGTAACTGTGTTCCCAGGGCAATACGTCGTCACAATACAAACAGGAGCATGATTGTCTGCCAGGTTTAATTCATGGCTGAGTGGTCGTTGCGACTACGAGGTCTGCATAACCAATCATCGTGTGAACGGACCACCGGCTTAGCGTATCGACTCTAGCGATGATCTTCGTGTTCCGGGTCGGAAAGCCACCCGTGCTAGGTGCGCCGGGTCCCACTAATTGTCTGGGATAGCCGGATAAAATAGGGAGAAGGGAAATGTAGGTATAGAGTAAAGTGGCCAACACCCGCACAAGTCTGGCTTGAGAGTTCGGCTAGGTCGTTTGTCATTTCTCATCACACACGATGCCCCATAAGATCGAGTGGACTCCCAACTTTGCATAATCATTTCAGTATCTACACTGAGATTGTCGAACCAAGTTGCAGCAGCGGTGATCATTTTAGGAAAATGTAGGCTAAGAACTGTTTGCTACAAAGAAACAGATTCACATATTTATATTTACTATTCTTTATATCAGAGATGGTAGTCCTGACGAGTGCAAAAACTACTTCAAAATGTCTAGTGATAACCTAAAGTGTTTGCTTGGAAAAAGTAGGTCCATTTATATCAAAACAAGACTGTGATGTGGAATGCTATATAATATAACACCTGCAGAAATTGGCAGTACTACTCTAAAATGGTTGTCAAAAACTCAAGGTTCATAAACGATATATAGATATGGAAGTCAGTATAGTTCCTGTTAGTGACAAAACCACACTGAATGCAGTATGCATACAAGAGTCTGACTCGTACCCCCTAATCACGTGCGAGCACCACTGACGGTCGTGGCAAGCCAAGCCGGACTCGCGAACCAGATTCGTAAGGAGTAGAAAACTTTTTTTCCCGCCTTAAAAATGTCCACTAGAAAATTGTATTATACCTTTAACAGAAGACAGCTCCTCCTGAGGATATGTGTAATCCAGTTTATTTTATACCAAATAATCACATTCAAAATGGTTCTCTTTCACTCTTCTTAGGACTTTTTCACTTTTTCTCCTTGTCCGTCCAGCTAATTTCTAAAGTCTTCTCCAGCACCACATTTCAAAGCTCTCCAAATATTCCCCCTCCCCCCCTTTTCCATCTTTCTAAGAGTCCAAGTTTATGAGGAGCTTAGGAAGAAGGAGAATTCAAATACTATCTGGCTTGAAGGGAAGAATATCATTCTGGGAACTAAAGGAGGAAGCAGAATACAGGGCGCACTGGCGGTCTAAGCTCACTGACAAAATGAACCTGTCGTAAGACAGAACATCTAATGATGATGATGAACGTACATAATATGGGCCCAACTGGGAGGGTCTTTCATCACATTCCAGAGCAGTCCAGACCCCCATAGCCACCAAAACCCGCTTTCTAGACCCTTGATCTAGAGTAAATGTATTCGCACTTGACAAGCGAGAGAAAGGGGTGAGGGGGGTATTGACAAAGAAAGGTACAACTTAGTACACCCGGCTGGATTTCAGATCCAGATTTTCTCGTCGCCATCATACTATACCATACGAAACTGACACTTTAGTCCGTGTGCTCATTAATTAGGGTAGTTTAACCCATACATTTACATTTAGCTGTGTGAATGATTTTAAGTTCACAAAAACTATTTTAAACATTATATTCTACTTAAATAACTGTTACGAAACAATCACACTAACTTTATATTATAGTTTATTTATTATAGCGTGGAACAAAATTTTCAACAATAGGATTTCATAAAGTAAGTTTTCATTAGAAAAACAAACACATTATCTTGTTGATCACCATAAATATTTTTCCTATATACATTTCAAACAAAATTGTTTGAATATTGTTAACAAATTTCAAATGTTCTAAAACCACTTATTTGTAAACTACCCCTAAATAATTTATAACTTTTAAAATAAAAACATATATTTATTGACCATGGAAAAAAAATCTAAGATATCGAATTCAAACAAAATCTTAAAGGATATTTTTGAGCCATTTTACATTTTCTACAATTTTTCATAAGTGAACTAACTCCCTATAAATTAATTAACTTCTAAAAAAAATACATTATTAACTTTTATGTGATTTAGTCCCCAGATAAAAATTTTAAGCAAAATCGTTGAAGATTTTTTTACAATTTCAATTTTTTCAAAAGTTAATTTATAGTAAACTACTATTAAATTATTTTCTTAAAATAAAAATATATATATATAATTATGTATATTGTAAAAATCTTACCAGATACCCATTTTAACCAAATCTTTAAAGCCATTTTTAAAAGATTAAAAATTAAAAATAACAGTCATCAGTAAACTCTCCTTAAACGATTTTTTCCCCCCGAAAAACCAGTAAACAGTTTTATTTTTAATGTCAAACACTCCTCAGATATATGTACATTTTGAACAAAATCATAAAATCAATTTTTGAAATAATTTAAATTTTATAAAATCACTCATACCCACTTCAGTGGCCAAATGGTTTATGGCTTCCCTCTTTTATTAGATTGCTGATGATGGGGTGATCGGAGTTTTAATCCCAGTCTGAACTACTGAGGGTGTTTTTTTCCCTAAATTGTTTCGCACTCTCCTTCCACGCAAATACGAATTGATTACCTCTAAAATGCTTTCTTTTTCATCCCTAGTCCCTTATAGTAACAATCATTTGTGCGTATTGCATGAACGGGTAATGAGACGTGGAGATAGAAAAAAAAATCACTAATCAGTAAACTACCCCAAATTTGAGGACTAGTGTCAAATTAGAAAAAAAAATCCTTAGATATAGCCATATTATAATATCTAACTAAAGGTTCTGAACAAAATCTATAAAATTGTTTCAGATCTGTTGCCAGACAGAGACAAAAATATGTGAACAAACATATTGTAAAATCCTATTTATTGGATTCGTGGTCACAATCTCAAGGTTGAAAATCTTCACGATTACAATAATTTATTTGTATATGAGAAAGGTAAAATTATCAAACATAAATAAAATCTAAAATAAATATATATTCACCCGTGCTCTGTGTATTACAACCCGCACGAGGTTTTATTTAGTAGGTGACCTGGTGGTCTAGGGGTAAGGTGTCGGACTTCTGAGCTGGGGTCCGGGGTTCAATCCTTGGTCCCGGCACAGATTTATCTGAATACCAAACCCTTCCCTCACCTCTGACAAGTCGTGTATTAATCACAACTTGTGAATGTGGGGAATGCCAGGCCTCCCGTGGTTCGGATCACACGTTAAACTGTAGGTCCTCCAGTTCATCTCACAATCACCCTACCATTGCACATTAGCGTGTGTATATAACCTGAACGGGTAGTAAGACGCGGTGCTAATAATAATAATAATAATAATAATAATAATAATAATAATAATAATTTTATATAGTACCGCGCCTTAATACCCATTCGGGCTATACGCTAATGAGTTAGGAATTGGTAAGGTTGAGTATAGAGGAAATGAACCCACATTTGCGTGGCGGGAGAGTAGAAAATCCTTTAGGAACCCCCACCCCCCTGCCACCTGAGTTATATTCGAACCTGGATCTCCCCGTCCTCAGCAGTCTATCTCAACACGAAACTAGCTATTTAACTAGCTACGCGTCCAAAGCGGGCTACGAGTTATTATATTAATTATCACCAAGAAGGATTAAATTGCCGCGGGTTCGAAAATTCAACTACTGTAGATATCAAGATAAATGATTTTTTTAGCACTGTTTCTTACTACTCGTTCGTTTTATACGCTTATGTACTAATTACGCTAATGTTTTAGGGATTATGAAGTTTATATTTAGAGGAAGTGTACCCACATTCACCTGGAGTAAGAGTGGAAAACTATTTGGGAAAAGAAACCTAAGTACACCCGACCTAGTTTCGAATCTTGATCTACCAGTCATCGGCAATATAATCTACTGCGAGAGTAGTAGTAGACCAAGTGGCCACCGAAGCGGGTGTATTTTTATTTAAAATCTTTTTCAACCTCATTTCTTTACAACAGCTTTCATATTACTTAAGGTGGGAATGTAGGGGGCGCGACAAAAGTAGAGAGGGTAAGTATTTTTACAATGTTAAAATCAAACTTTTTTTGTCAAATAAATCGGTTATTTCTCCACTATAAACATAAAGTTTGATTTTATTTACATGGTGATATCAACAGTTGTTGAATATCTGCCAAGGGTCTCCTAGAATTTAATGATAACTTTATCTCTTCATTTAAAAAGTTTGTCATCAAATGCCACCATCCTCTTGACAGATATTCAAGAACTGATGATATCACCACGTGAAAAAAATTAAACTCAATGTTGATATTAAAAATATATTCAATTTATGTTGTCCAAAATAATTTTATTCTATAAATAAAATTGCCTTTTCTCGCATCCCCTACAAGATGTTTAATTTTATAAACCGTATAAAACCTATTTAAAATGTATAAAACTGTTCGTAGGTGGTCCTTAATCTTCACTTAACCTACTCTACTCATATTAACATCGCTACCAGCCATGGTAAATATTGTACCAACTAAACCACTACACTTAACTTTTGGAACACAACTCGTGACAAAATATTCAAGTGGAAGTAATTTTTACTTGAATGGAACTTGTGTTCAACCCATCGTGGAGAACAGGTCACTTGAAACTTACTTCGGCTCGAATAAAGGCTCATATTGTTGAAAGACCGGCCAACTAGTCAGTAAACACAGGACACTTTAAAAATGAAACATTTTGTTACATTTTACAATATTATTTGTTAGTGGTGTACAAAGTTCATTTTTTTCAATTCAAAGCGAAATGCAAACGTCTATATATTCACATATATACGTTTGGTCATATATTACCACCACGACTTACTACCCGTTCGGGCTGTGCGCTTATGTACTAATTACTCCAATGGTTTTAGGGAATATGAAGGTTATATTTAGAGGAAGCGTACCCGTATTTGCAAGTAGGGAAAGTCTGAAACAATTGTGGAAAAAACACCCTCAGTACACCTCTAACCTCAATCTCCCCCGTCATCGGGAGTCTATTTTACTGCGAGAGTGATGCGTTAGACTATGCGTCCACCGAAGCGGGTAACGAATATATAAAATGTTTTTGAAGCTGAATCAAAGTTAGAATATTGTTTAAAACTATTTTATGCTGTGAAAAAAAAAAGCTTATGACAACTTGTAATCCAATCATTTCACATATTTGCATCTGAATATAAATATATAGTGTAGGGGAAGGACGGGTTTGTAAGGCTATACAGTGCTGCTATCCTGCGGTAAACGCGTGAATGTCCCCTGAGCTGTGTTGATTCACTAGAAGAAGAAAGAAGTGCGTGATCAATAGTTATTGCAATTTTTGTGTTTTTAATACCCTCTGATCTAAGGTAAGTCCTCACTTCATGTAATGATTACAAACTTAGTAAAACAAGCAAGGTTTTTGAAACATAGTTGTTTTAAAAGTGGTAACTTGGCTACAAAATTCAATATTAAGAAATGGTTCATCGCTGTTTGTTGACGTCTGACAACAAGCTTTTGTTAATGGCGTCTGGACGGGCATAACGGCCAGCTGGTGGCTAATATGCCCACCGCTGTGGCCATTATGCCCATCTCCACTATTTATCTTTGTTTTTAATACAATTATATTGTAATTATTATTAATACATGTTTTAAATATAATTATGTGTGATAAACGATTATTGGTAGCACTTCATGTTACCTAATATTGTATTAAACGCAAAAAAAAATCTATTATAAAAGTTTTAAATTTCATAATTTTTTATGATTGTTTTAACTCTATTTTAATTTTGTTTTGTTTTAGGAGGGATGGTTTACAATTGCAAGCGCAAAGCAATCGTGGGATTCAGGTAACATGCTAAAAGCAATAAAGGCAGTGAAGGACGGCATGGCTTTCTTAACCACTGCAACCACACATAATGTTCCTAGGAATACTTCGAAGAAAGTGTTGAATCAGAATATGCGTGCTACAGGCAACAAAAAGAAATTTGGAGGTTTTATGTTCGTATTTAATAGTGAACAAGAGCAGGAAATCTAATACCATCTACTAATGTCGGAGATGAGATTTTTCGGTATGATTATTAAGGATTTGCAAAGTTCAGCATTTGAACTTGCTGAGAAGAACAATCTTCCTCATAATTTTAATAAAGATATCAGGATGGCTGGAAAAGGTTGGATCGTTGGTTTCCGGAAATGCCATCCAAAGTTACTATAAGGTACTTCTTCAGCAATAGCTAGTGGTTTTAACAAGGTTGCCGTTAAGAAATATTTTGGCATCCTGATCGAGGAAAAAGGCAAACACAATTACCCAGCCCATCGAATTTTAAATGTTGACAAGACTAGGCTCACTACAGTCCAGTATAAAAGCTCAAAAGTTATATCTTTAAGGGGTAGACGACAGGTTGGGTCTCTAACCTCAGCCAAAAGAGGGGTTTTGTCTTCTTTGGTAATGTGTATGTCAGCTGAGGGCATCTACATCCCCCCTTTCATTATCTTTACCTGGGTTTGGATGAAGGCTGAATTGACGGATGGAGCTCCTCCTGGAACTGCATTTACTTGCTACCCTACAGGATGGATGCATTCAGAGATTTTTATACAATGGTTTATTCATTTTTTAATGCATGATAAACCCATAGAATATGATCCAGTATTGTTGATATTAGATGACATAGCACTCAAACTTAAAACATTGAGTTCATTAGGCTGACCAGGGCTAATCATACAGCTGTGGTGTGCATACCACCTCACTTTAGCCCTTGGATGTTTCTTTCATGGGACCCCTGAACACTTTTTATGGTCAAGCAATCGAGCGTTTTTTAAGGAACATCCCCGGACGAACAGTGACGGAATTTCAGGTGAATCGACTTTTTGGGGAAGCCTACATGAAGGCTGCTGTTCCACTCAATGTGGTGAATGGATTTAGCAAATGTGGCATTGAACCACTCAATGAACACATTTTCTCAGAAGAAGACTTTACTGCAGCAGAAGTAACGGAAATATCACTTCCACCAGCTGCCATGACATCAGCAGTAAATGCTCTAGAGCCCCCACCCACCGACAGGACTGCCACTCCTTCATTGCAAGCTGGATTGTCGAGCAGTAATACCTCCGTCCTAGATAAAACTTATGATCCACAACCGGGGTCATCATTTTACATCCGCCCTGAGGATGTTTTCCCTGTGCCTCGTGTATCTGAAGCAAAACGTAAAAGCAATGCGCGGAAGAACGGTTATGTAGCGTTGTTGTCAGAAAATCCTTATAAAAATGATCTGTTAGCCGAGAAAGCTGGTAAGGAAGCAAAATAAAAAGCTATGAAACGGAAAATAGCTGAAGAAAAAAATAATGCTAAGGCTATTAATACAAATCTGAAGAAAAATTCTAAGAAACCTCGGGTCAACACTGGTAAAAGAAACCTGTTTGAAGACATCGATGATGACGACGATTCAGAATGTTTATATTGTTGTGAAAAATGTTCAGCTTCAACTTCCAATGAGCGCTGGATCAAGTGCCAAGGATGTGGTTTGGGGGCCCATAAACTGTGTGCTGGTGTCGGGGAAGAGGACAATGGGTATTTATGAGAAACTTGTAGCTAAACTCACTAAAAATGACTTTCCTTAAAAAAAAAAACTTTTTTTATAATAGGTATTTTTGAAAAAAAAAAACATATTTGGTATTCAACATGTTTAAAACTATATATTTTTTACTTTAAATAAGTAAACATTTCCTTAAAATAATGTTTTTCTAATTTAAAACTCGGTTTATCAATTTCTTTACCACTTTTCAGCTATGTGGCCATTATGTCCTACCCCTATGGGGATAATGGCCACTTAGGTACTTTTTTGGAAAATTGATTCTTTAGGTACTTTCCCTTTTTCCAACCACAACAAAAAAATTCTTACATGTACTAGGATGGTTGATGTGTATATTCTATGATTTTGAAGTTTCTGTATCGCTTGAAAGTCAGTTAAAAACTTAAGAAAACCTTAGCCTGGCCGTTATGCCCGCCCTTCCCCTACACTTCGTTTATCCTGGAAGGTATAAAACTAATCCTGGTTGATTCTACTATGGTGCAGCTAATATGATAGTGCCATAGTAGATAACTTCTAGGTAAGACTGTAGTAAGCTTTCACCGTAAACAAAGTGTACGTAAGAGAATAATATTGTAACTAAAGTTCGCCTTAGGTGGGCTTGGTCTTGGGACCCGATGTGTTTGGGTTCAAACCCAGCTGGGGTCAAAGGATTTTACTTGAGAGATAAAAGTCCATTGCACAACTTTCTTCAGAGAGGAAGTAAAGACGTCGGTCCCATGTCGATTGAGGAATATATAAGAATTCTGGAAGTTATGTGAATATACCTTTCTTTGGAAAAACTGGTAGGCTATTTCGCTCTCGCTCATAGAATTTCTCGTGGTCTGATGTAATAAGTCGGTTTAGAACGTGCACGTTAAATACCCCCAATTAAATAAATGACAGTATTTAACCATAAATTAGTATTTTTGTTGTTAATGTTTACTGTTGAAGCGAGAATTCTTTTTCGAAGCGAAATAAAAGCTGAAAATAGTTTTGAACAAAGTCGAAATTTCTTAAGCTTAGCTCACCCATATTATTATTATTATTATTACTATTTAATATATTGCACATCTATCAGAAGTGGGGTCTGTAGATAACATGACCTCACGTATGAATATATGGGAGTAGTTCCACGTGTTATTTAGCCTATTAATGTAGTTTTCACTCACTGTTCACGATAAAGCTGCTCCATTAGATAAATCTGTGGTGGACTCAAGGGGTCGTCCTCCCCCACTTTTTCATCGTTTGTAATGAGTGGGGGATGGTCTGGTCTGCTTATACTATTTTAATACATAAAGAAATTATAAATTAATACCTATTGTACTTTGAATTGTATATGAGAAAAAAAAACGCCTCGGTGATCGAATGATCTAATCCAGGGATCGGAAACTGGTCAATCTCACAATTTTTTTAGTAGTTCACTTAATACAGCTACATCGTTAGTAAAATTCAATATTTGAATCTTTTAAACTGTCAAATATATCAAATACTTTCAAATAATATTGCATTGTGATCAACATTACCTTGTTCAGTCATAAACAGTAAATCTATAAGAAAATTAAATGGTTAAATATGTAAAGGTGCATTTTATTTATCATACATTTATTCCTACAAAAGTGGGGACAAAAGTATTTAAGGAATGAATATAAGATGTATAGACAAAACAAAACTCACATTTGGAGTGGAGAAACTATGGATAGTGATGAGACTTTTGATATATTTGTAATTCTATCTAGGGCCTGAAAAGGTTACCAACCCCTGGTATAAGTTGTTAAGCTCTCAGTATACTGGACTGCCAATGATGTGGAGGCCGGGGTTTGAAACCCGCTGAAGGTTTTTTCCTAGAGGATTTGCCACTTTCCCTCCACGTAAATGCGGGTACAGCTCACCTCTAAATTTGACCTTCCTCATTACATACACATTAGCATAGCTAGTACATTTGCAGATAGCCCGAACTGGTATGGAAACGTGGGGACAAAAACCATATATATACATATGTATATATGCCTATAGTAAAAAATGCACCATGGATTTGGTAAAAATGACATTATATGCCCCTGTTAATTATTGTCAATCTTTTCTTTTCACTGACGTAGTTCGATTGGAGGTAGAGATAGCAACGATATGGTTAACTCAACTTTGATTTCACCACTAACACTTTAAAATAACAAATGTTATGACTATGAGGTACAGCCAAGACCTCACATACTTCTCTCACGGAAGGGGAGGGAGGGAGTGTATCTTCGTCCCATACACTCTCTTATAACCATAGTACTCTCACCAATATTTTTTTTAAATGTCATCACTTATACATACTTTCTCATCCTTACCTCTTTGAATAAGCCGTAATAAACCTTATGTTATTGATAGAATTGTTCTATTTTGTATATATTAAATCCGATTTGGTGGCCACATGGTCTACTCAAAGGCATCTCTCTCTCATTATCCTAGACTTTTTGGGAGATCCTGGTCGGTTATACTGAGATTTTTTCCCCTAAATGTTTTCCTACTCTCTCTCTGCACGCAAATATGTGTACACTTAATCTAAATTCAACCTTCTTTATTCCTAAAACTATTAGTGTAATTAGTAAATAGGCGTATAACCTAAACAGTAAGCTGTGTTGCTAAAAACATTAATATATCAAGAGTGACAGCTGCAGACTATATTAGTCTACTTGACTTTTGAGTGGTTGAAATTAGAACTAGTAGCTCTACTATAGTAATACGGTTATTTATCCATACGAACATTGGACTACATTGAGGAGGAATACAAAAATACATTATTGATAATACCTTTGAGAAAAAGGGGGGTGGAGTTTTGAACCCCAAACCCTCTATGTAAGGCCCTGGTTGAGGGTGTTGGGTATGTCACTCACGCAAATAGAAGCTATTCGAACGCAGGTTTTGCCAACAGTTGGGAGTCGGCGAATGTTGCCCCTCCCTGCAACAAGTTGTCAGCGCGGCGGCTATTTTTACCGGACATAGCGAGGTCGTGACCGACTTGAAGTGGTCTATCCACACCCGCGTGGTATTCTGTAAAGCGCTCTTTTAATAAATACGTGTGAATTCATTTGAGGGATATGGAGTATCCACGGGATGATTATTTTAGTTATGTGTATATATATATATATATATATATATATATATATATATATAGAGAGAGAGAGAGAGAGAGAGAGAGCGCAACGAGAATAATATGAATAAATCGAACTTGTGAGCATACGGACAAAGGACGTAAGTCACTCTTTGTCATGATCACCTGATGAGTAGAAATTTTGGGGCCCAAATCTCAGCCAAGAGTGCGTGTTTTTTTACAAAATCGTTTTTACTACATTTTTCTCTCTTTAATCCCCGAGCCATAGTGGGTAATATTTCGTCTTAAAATTTTGTCTTCCTCATATCTATCGTATTAGTTTAAATATTAAAAGTCCCGATCGGGTAATTAGATGGAGTAGACAAAGAATATAATTCAACCTGGATCTGGTAGCACCGGCCAGGTATAATGCACGTTTAAAGCCAAAGACTGCATTGCTAGAGTATGTAACTTAAGGAACACTTAAATATATACCTTTCAAATATATTACTAAATTTTATTTTTCAATTATTCAAGGTATACGTGTACTTACTGAATCAACTGATTTTAATAAATAAGCTATCTTCAATCTAGTACGTACACTACATCCGATACCCAGCCGTTAATTCATCACTATGAAAGGGTAAGCCCATATTTCACCCATGATACATTTTCATCCGTGCCAGGAATCGAACCCGGAACACTTAACCGAATAGGCAGACACGCTATTGACTGAGCTGAGGTGGTGGACAAAATAGTGTTCAAATATTTAAAAATATATATAATTAAAACAAATTTTTAAAGATTACGATGGTTCGAAGGATCATTTAAATACAGTACTTTCAAAGTATCTTATTTGCTTCAATAACTACCTTAGTTTTTTTTTTTAAATTTAACATACACTTTCAAACAGAAAACACATGGTCTACAAACTAACTTAATTCTAGAACAGACACAAAATCCTTTTCCTCGGCTATTATTTCATCACTGTAAAATTTTGCTAGCTGTACCAATGACAATTATTTTGGCTATGCCAGGAATTGAATCAGAGCCCTTTAGCTCGCTAGGCATTTGCACTACCTAATGGGCTAAGGTGTCGAACGACGCTTTAGTTAACTAGTTATTTGGGGGATTTTTTTTAGCACCGCGTCTTGCTAACCGTTCGGTTTATACGACTATGGACCAATTAAACTAATGCGTTAGGGATTAAGAAGGCTTAATTTAAATTAAATTCACCCGCATTTGCGTGGAGGGAGTGCGGTAGACCATTTAGGAAAACCACCCTTAGTGCACACGACCGAGTTCAAGCCCCGATCTCCCCGTCTTCGGTAGTCTAGTCCAACGCGAGTTTAGCACGTTAGGCCACGTAGCCACCGAAGTGGATCGTTAGTTAGTTAATTAGTTAGTAGGCTTGGACCATTAAGAAGTCACTTCAACCATAAGTTCGGTCTTTACCGGTCTTGTGAAAAAAAAAAGTTTAACTGTTTCGTCGGAGCACTGTAATAATTGAATTGTTAAGTCAGCAGCGCTCAAGGTTTTATAAATCAACGATATTCCATGACCTGATTGTCCTTTTTTTTTCATGCACTAGTTGAGAACTTTGTATTTTGACCTTCTGACCTTCACGTGACTATTACGCTCTGTGCATTTAGCTGTTATCTTAAATATAATATTTCATGCAAGGTTTTTAACTCTATTTGGCCATGATGGTAGTTTTAGCTTAGATTTTGGTGTGAGCCATATTTTATAGGAGTAAACTACATTCTTGAATGAGCATGCTGAATATCTGTAACGCGTCTCAATCCTCCAATAGGGGACCCCCTTAAGATTCGTGCCAAACATTAGTCATCTTAGTTGCAGTCATTCTATTACGATAAATTATGGACGGTTAAAAAATAATGAAACAAATTTATACGATAGTCCACGTGAATTTGATAACGAGTGAAAGCGCGCATGCGCAGTGTAGCGCGTCGTGCGCCACAGGGAAGAAGATGTGAGGAGCGTCGCGAGGCGATGACTTGACAAGTAACAGTCGGTTGGGTGCGAGCGCTCTTCTCGGCTGACCGGACGAGTCCGGCCCGACAATTTGCCTCGAATATCGGGACACTGGCGTCGCGTATGTGTGGCGCGCGCGTGAAAGGGGGGAAGAATAACAAAACTAGTGTTGGTATCTGAATTCAATAAGAGTTTTTGATAAAACTTCGAAGAAATGGGTGGAAAGGTGGGCCTAATCTGCTGTTGGTCACGTGAGTTTAAAAGTTTATTTGGGTTGAAATCTATTTTTAGATATAAGTTGTGCCAATTTTCGCGTCAAGTTCGACCAAAGAAATATGTTGCCAATTCGTTTATTGTGAAAAACGTAGCCGGAATATCACATTTCTCTATTTATTAGGCATGTAAAGTATTAATTGCATAAAATTATTCAATTTTAAGTAGTATAACTTTAAAGCTTTTAAATATTTCAATAAGAAGTATAATGTTATTGTCATATTTGTTTGTATCTTATAACTCAGATTTTTTTATGCACGTGGGAGACTTAGTATATTTCCGGTTTGCACGTTTTATCTTCATTATTACAACCACTAAGGTGCCAGGCCATAGCTAAAAACCGTAGTGTTATTTTATGTTCTTGGAGCACATTTACAGACTCAGAGATAAATAATAATAAATATAGTTTTTTACAAAAACATTGCATCTTTAGAAAATATTAACTAAATTAACTAGACTGGGGCCAGATTGTTAGTGCCATACACATCGCAATAACCTCATAAGTAGGCACGCGAATAAAGGCTATACTCGTCTTGTCTGGTTTTCCAGTGACGTGGAGATCAGGGTTTGTATCTCGGCTAGGTGTACTTGGGTGTTTTTCTCCTAAAATTGTCTACTCTTTCTCTACATAAAATTAATACAGGTAGATTTTTTTTTATCAAAACTCTACAATATTTATTCCTATCCTGTAGGTGTAAATATACGAATAACTCTTGAGGAATAGTAATACGTGGTAAACAAAAATTATATTTTCTCTTTTGGTTATAAAAAACTAGAAAAAGGCGTCATAGTTTGTACACATTGAAACATTTGCTTACCATTTTACCTGTCTAATGTGTGAATAAAATGTTCAGCATTACAAAAAAAAACTGTTGACAACAAGATCCACTTTCATGTAGGCCTATTTATATACTTTAGGTCATGTGATCAGCATTGTCACTTTTGATAGATATCATCATTACCTATACAATTAAAATTAAATATTAAAATACAATCTTATTATTAGCACCGCGTCTTACTACCCGTTCGGGTTATACGCACTTACGCTAATGTGTAATGGTAGGGTGATTGTGAGATGAAATGAAGGACCTACAATTTAACTTGGAATCCGAACCACGGTGGAGGCCTGGTATTCCACACATTCACAAGATGTCTTGTCAGAGGTGAAGGAAGGGTTTGGTAATCAGATAAAGCTTTGCCGGGACCGAGGATTGAACCCCAGCCGCCAGCATAGAAGTCTGACACCTTACCCTTAGACCGCCAGGTCACCTACAAAATACAATCAATTTTGACGCCAAACAAAAGTTTGTATTTTTATAAAAGTTTAATTCTGAAAAAGTCCAAGTTAAATTATGAGGAATTAGTAGTTTGATCAAGAGGCAATCTACCACAATTCATACCTAAGGCTAATGTAAATCTATTAGTTAAAAACACCCTTAGCACACCCGGTTTGGACCAAACTCTTGCAATTTGAAGTTGTTCACTCTGTTATTTATAACAAGTTTCCAGATAGTGTATGCCATATAATGCAATAGTAAGACTCAATTTGTCCATTGATTTGTGAAATGTATAATTCCCTGAAACTTTTCATCCCATATTTTTAATATTAAGTTATTGAAGCATTAGATGGACAGTAAAACCTTTTAAAACATAAAATCTATATTCAAAAATGCAAAATGGAAAAAGAATTATTCGGGATATTTTATTAACCAAAATAAAGGCTAACTCTACCACATATTTTGCTGGTATTAAAATTGTTCTATTATGTTTATTAAAAAGTTTATATATTTTAAAACTAAAATACAGTAACCCCATAGCTTCTTTGGTGCTGACTGACCGCTTTGAAAAGTTACCACACCAAATTATGTATCCCTACGCCGAACAATATGATATGCAAAAACATGTTTTTAGCAGCTGTGACTTCTGACAGTCAACATTTAGGTATATACCTAAATGTTGAGTGTCAGAAGTCAGCTGTGAGCTGTCAATCAGCACCAAAGAAGCCATGGGGCTACTGTATGTTTATAGAGTAAATCTTGTTATAAATGTATGTTACCCGACTAGTTGTAAGTTTTAATCATTTGAACAATCATACACCAGCCTATATATACATGCTGGCTTTTCCAGCAAGTTAACTTTTCCTTTGTTACACACCTTTGGTCTGTCTTTCAATTGATATGATGGGCCAGGGTTTGAATCCAGTAGAAAAAAAAAGTACCATTGCGTAATGGTAAAGTATTGACCTAGGGTTTTATCGTTGTATTTGTCCTAAGATTAGTTTGGCAATGTCACAAATATCCAACACGCTAGCATCAAAGTACGTAAACAAAGCAACTGGTTACTTTCCTTCTATTGTAAGATTCTCATCGTGCATGGTTCTTGTCTGTCATCACACCTGTTGATCCGCTTTCTTCCTGTGTCACTGGTTGTGCTTCAGTAAACATACCGCAGTAAATAAAGGACTCACAAATTGATCATATGTTCGTATATTATTTAGAATAAACTCTCATCGAGCGTTAATGGTGTTTTTCCTAATCATTTCACTTTTTAATACAGTTAGTATCAACTTCAACTGCAAACCAATTTTATATAAATAACTTTATCTGATATCTTAAAAAAATAGATTTACTTTTACGTATCCATACTTCAGCTTATGTTATTTGCAGCTGTCACTTTTGATATATATTATCAATACCTATAAAATGACACTAATTAAATAGTAAAATGTTATAGTTGTTAACAGAAAAACAATATATTTATATTTTACAAAAGTTTTTCACTGCCAAAACCAAGCTATAAGTGGAAAAGAATTAGAAGTTTGACCTATCTTGAGGGAATGAAAAACTTTCGATTAGAAAAAAACACCCTCACACCCGGTTGGGACTGAACCTCTATCTCATGAGTCAAAAGCCAGCCAAGCTGTTATTTCCACTAATTCTTCGGGTCACAAGATTTGCTATAATCAATTATATTAGTATGGAAATATTTTATTTTTTAACTGACACATTCAACCTGTGTTATCTACAACTTATATATAAGTGATACTGATGAGGCGTGTTGCTTTATAGGAAGTGCACCCGTATTAGTATGGGAAGATGATGATAAAAGTACCTTACAGTGTACCCGGTCGAGATTTGAGCTCCAATTTCTCCGTCAACAGTGAACAAGCGCAATGCGAGACTGAAGTATTATATCGCGTGCCAACCGCTTTAGTAAAGAATAATAGAAACATGTCGGAGAAAGAATGTGTTTGTGATTAGGGGCGTTGGTTGAACGGCCACCAATTGATGGCCCAAATTCCGTCAGACTAGTCGGGTCGTCTAAATGTGTAAAACAATGGGTTAAGTAACTTGTTTTATTGGTATAATCGAGTTGTCTGCTGATACAACGTTGTAAGATATACTCCTCCAAGACTATGTTTATATACGATACTATTGTAGCTTTATAACGCTCGCCAAGCTCTTCGGGACAATTTATTTTTAATTGTTGTGGCCAACATAAAAGCTACTAAGGGAAGTATAAGGGATTAAGATAGTAATTCAGATTAAATGTACCCGCATTTCCGAGGAGGGAAGGGTGGTTAGGGAGAGAATTATAACACTTTAGTGAAAATCACATGTGGGAACGTTACCCAACTCAGCTGCAATTCTAGTCTTGACCTTCACATCGACATAAACCAAGAGCAATGCAATTCTTATACCCTAGACTGCAGAGTTGTATACTATGTCAGCACTTTTGAAACGTTGTTTCAACTGACTCTTCATTTGTTATAATTACTCTAGGTCAAATTAATGTACTCGTAATAGTGTGACGTTTAATTCAGTCTTTTTATACCGACAGTTATGTGGTAGCCTGCACTTCCTGAACTAACATATCGATTTTAACGGTGATTTAATACAAAGAAGATAAACGAGTGATTAAAATAGTAACCAAGAAGAAACTGTTGGTGAAATTTTCCCCTGATTCTAACTACCACTAAATATAGGGAAATTTTATTTTCCAAGCGTGAAGCTAACAACAGATCTATAACCAAGAAAAATGTAGTCTCACCTTTCGGCCAAACCGGTAAAATGTAGTCTCACCTATCGGCCAAACCAGGAAAATGTAGTCTCACCTATCGGCCAAACCAGGAAAATGTAGTCTCACCTATCGGCCAAACCAGGAAAATGTAGTCTTACCTATCGGCCAAACCAGGAAAATGTAGTCTCACCTATCGGCCAAACCAGGAAAATGTAGTCTTACCTATCGGTCAAACCAGGAAAATGTAGTCTTACCTATCGGCCAAACCAGGAAAATCGGGAATTATGCTTGGATTTTGTGCGCGGGAAAAACGCTCAAGAAAAGTGATTGTATTTGGAGGTCTGTCTGGAATGGATCGCTTTAAATATCTTCTAGGAATATTTTACCATGCAAATTTTTCAAAGTGAGAACTAATTAAAATAGCTTCTAGAGGTAGATATTTTTTTTAAAATCCAGGCAAGGACCTTTCAAAATGGTTTCTAAGCGCATTCAATTTTCAAACAGTTTTCGTAGTTGTGTCCCCTGGCTGCCCTTTAACTTGGGAGACATTTTTTTAAATATCTTACTCCCCGTTCCCCTCCTCCCACACAAAATGTTCCGCCGCCACGGAATGTAGCACTCACATTTGAATACATACCGGTACTTCTGTTTTAAATTTCCTCCTCACTGATTGTGGCTGAACACAAGACAGCATTCGGGTTGGGGGGAGGGGGGGAAAGTTAGGGGTTCTAACCCCTCAAAATTTTATGAACAAATTATATATGGCTTTATTTATGGCTCAAACACTATCAAAATTAAGGTAAAAGTACAAATTAGGAGATTGTGTTACCATAGAAAGCACTTCAGAGTTCAAAGTACTTCTAGAGCTGTCTAATATTTAGAATTTTTTCTAGCCATCGGCAGTTAGGGGGTTATGTTGCCATAAAAAAACACTTCAGATAGCTTCTAGAGGTGTTTAATATTTTTAAAAAAATATAGACTCCGGCAATTGGGAGGGTGTTCCCACTAACCAATCAACCCCCGCACCCCTCCACCCCTGAAATTATTAGCTTGCTCCGGACTCGGCTGAACACATAAGTGAAGAATGAATTTATGATAAAGACCTTTTAAAAAGTTCGATGAAGATGTAGAGTAATTTCCAGGGCTGTACCCCATTTTTAGAGGGTAAGGAGGGGGGGGGGAGGGTCCTATCGGTGGTGGCTCGTGGTGTTATTTTATTGTTTTAACAAAAAAAAGTATTTTAACGTGTTTTAAGACATGATAGAGTTTGTAAGTGGTATGGATTGTTTAGGACTCGAATAGTCTACTAACCTAGGCGTTTGAGAAGAAATACTTATTAATAATATTTGATCAATTGTCAACATTTGGTGACTTGCTCAGCACACGTTTTACAAAACATTTTTATTCAGAATCATTGGTTCAAAGTCTCACAACCGAAGGAAAGTCTTTTTAAAAAATCAATAAAGTTCATTTTTCAGGAAATCTTGGAATTATGCTACATGGACGAAACTCGTTATCTTAAGTAACTGCTCTGTGGTTAAAACGTAAGACAAATGTCCCTCCTCCCCACCCCCTCCCCAACCAGCCGTCCACTAGTGATCACGTGCTTACTATCCAATTCGTTCCATTACTAAAGCTGCCCTCGTAGCTCGGGATGTAAGGGGTGGAAGTCTGGTCAGATTAGACTACTCCACTTGCTATTCCCTCCCTCCCATGCAAGCTTTCCAGTCGTATGTAGTCCCCCACTCGTCCATCACATCCCTATACTTTTCAAACATTCATTTATAATCGATTATTGGTGTCTCGGTCACGAGCACCATAGTTGGTTGGATGATTAACGAACAAATATGGTGGCATTACCAGTCGTTTTACTTGCTTCTTTTTCTTGCGCTCTTTACATTTGATTGTATCTTTGGGCACTTCTCTCGTGTTAACACTAATATATTCCATTCCTGGTAGGAATTACTCTCTGAAAGGTCTTTTTTCCTACCAATATCCTACTATTTAGTAAATTTATGATAGGGAAAAAGGCCTTTCAGAAGTAAATTCCTACGGTGAATGGAATATAGACCCTCTTTAGTGGCCGCATGGTCTAACGCGCTACTTACTCTATAAATAGCCTAGACTGCCGATGCCATCGATGTTAAAATCTTGGTTGGGTGTACTGAGGGGTTTTCCACTCTCCCTCCACGCAAATACGAGTACACGTCCTATGAATATAATATCCTTTATCCCTAAAACCATTAGCATAGTTAGTATATAAGAGAATAACCCTAATGGGTGCTAAAAAAACACTAATAGGAAAGATGGAATCCATAGAGGTGCATGTACATTTTTTTTGTAAAAACACCTCCCGACACCTAGCCGGGATTCAAATACTAACCTCCTCATTACCAGCACTTTAGTATATTGTGAGTCTAACATCTTATAGAGTTTTACCAGCGATGTGATTAGGGGATGGTTTTCCACATATACTTTTTCAATGTGTGTCTCCTTTACTCTCTCCATTCGAATATGGGTGCATTGGATTTAAGCTACAATTCTCATACCAACCATTTAGCGTAAGCCTCTGATTGCCCTTGATTTGAACAGAGCACACACAAAAAATATAAATAACTAGCATATTAACAACCTTAGTATTCAGTTTATCTCGAGGGTAAACAATCCACGCGTTAAAACAAAGTCATGTATTCGAATCCAGGTCACCGTGACCACCTGTAGTCTTTTGAGACAGCTGATCTGGTTCGAGCACAAGTCCCTTCCTATCATAGCCGAGCACTCTAACCTACCACTCTCGTAACATAAATTGCATGAAGGGGGTGAAAGTATCGATTGTAAGGGCAGTACGTGAGTTTGTCGGGGCTGTAACGAGGCACAGGTGAACTGCAAGGGTGGTTTGGACGACTATTAACCCCGCTACGATCTGGAAACGAGGGCTCAAGGGATATTCGATAACAACTGACGAAATATAAAATAAAATAGGACTGGAAGAGGTAGTAGATTTATAACTATTTTCAATGTTTAGTCACATTTTCTATAGATTAAATGTATTTTCTATTTAACGCCAATGTTTGTTAAGTGGACTAACTGGTAAAGTTAGATGCGTATAATAAAAACATGATTAATGATTATCTGTAAATCAAGGAAAACTCGGAAAAATAATAGAATTTCGTGTGATAGGAAGAATAATTTTATTTAATCACTGTAATTTTTGGATATTGTTTAATTGGTTTGCGAAATACAAAGTATAAGAGTGTAAAATAGTATAAACTATTCATTAGCTTTATATAACAAATACATTTTTACCTTTAACGATTCTAAAGCGCAGTGGTTGGCAATCCGAACTATTTGTTTTAACAAGATGTACTGTACATGCTGATATGTGCTCATATCAGATCGGCATTGGTGGATCCTTGACTATCCTAACAACTTTGGTTGGAAGTTATTGCAAAGATGGACTGGGCAATTTAAAAAGAAATAGATTTTCCCAAAATGAATAAGGGAAGATGGGATTCCTTTGTTAAGACTAACTCTTCAAACACAATTTTTTTGAATTTTGTGTTGTATATGATACCATTTTTAATGTATCGGTTTGTATATAAAAAAAATTATGTCCAGGAAACCTGCGAATTTTTTTTAAAACTCACAAGCATATTAACACTAATATATATACAGTACTGACTTTGAGGTCAGGTATATTAGCGGCTCGTCTAGTAGTTTCGATCTTAAAGGGTTGATTCAAGTAGGCTTAAAATGTACATGCAAATTAACAAATATAGTTTAGCTTCAGTTAAGATTAGGCATAGCCTAGTCCTTATAGTGTTTTTTTACAGCACCTCGTCTTACTATCTGTTCGGGCTATACGCTTATATACTAATTACATTAATGGTGTTAGGGATGAGTAAGGTTGTATTTAGAGGAAATGTACCCACCTTTTCATGGAGGGAGAGTGGAAAACCTTAGAAAAGACCTCAGTAAGCCTGACAGCAGTATAATCTACAGTGAGAGTGACACCTTAGACCATGCGGTCACCGAAGCGAGCCATAGTCCATGGTGGCTGCTAGCAAGGATAGCCTGTAAAAGTCAGTGAATATTTGATGCCAAGGAAATATCAAGGAATTTAATTAGAAATATGGCAAAATCAGGGACTTTAAATGAGTGTCTACAAAAATTATTAATTTCGCACCTAAGCATTATAACATGTAAGAGATTTTGTTTCTCTCATTGCTTATAAATAGTATTCGACTTACGTGCAATAGCTATATAGATTATGTTTTATGCCACATTATTTTTACACAATGCCGTAACAAATACCTAACATATTCGCTACTTTAAAAATAACTTATAAAAATGTTAATGTTAAGTAGCTACTAGTATTTATTTAAATATGTGAGATATGCTATAAATATAAAAATTGTCTCCAAGGAAGGTTAATTAAGACATTAAAAATTGGAAAATGTTTCCAGGAAATTTTGTTTGAAGAATATAGTCCTATCCTATAGTCACTGAAAAAAAAAAGATCTATTGGTAGGTTTTATAGTCACGTAATGGTACGAGCTAATAGCAATTTAAATTATTTACATTCGTCATTTTGAAATATTTTCCCAGTTCATGTTGAACGACACCATTTCTTTACCAATCAAAATAAGGTATTTAATATTAAAAACTCCACTGAAAAATGTCTGTTAAAAAGTAAAGATGATATAATTTATTTGGCAAAATATTTTAAAAATCAGTCTAACATTGACAATGTTTATTATAAGGTTGAGAACCCAAACACCGGCACACCTCGTCTTACGCCCAAATGTCTAAGTATACGTTTACTGTATTTCTTCAATGATACATTTTTCGTCCAAGCAAGGAGTTGAACCCAGGACCTTTATCTCAATATAAAAACACGCTACCGACTGAACTAAAGTGTTGGAGTATATATTAACTATAGGTCTACAGAAATTAACAACAGGCATACCCTGCTATTACGACATGATGTGGCTCCAGACCTTTGTCGTAAAGCAAATCACTGCCTTTTTTCATTTATTTTACGCATTTATTGCAATGAGATCGTCATATGTGTTCATAGCTAACACAAATAAAGCATTTATAATTAAAATAAATAATTTATAATTTACTAAGTCACAAAGTATACTACAAAGATACAGCGCGTACCTTGTTTTAAACAAGCTGGGAAGTGTCATGTCACCTAACCGTCGTATTAACGAAGCGTCGGAAAACTAACCTTCGCAAAGCGGGGTATGTTATTACGAACCGTACCCAGGCGAAAAAAACAACACATAAGTCTACGTTCATGCTTGTCTAAGTTACATAATTTATATCTAAGAACATATTAAGCTAAGGCTTTTTGTGATTTTTGTGAAAATATAAATCTCCTGACATTTTTTTTAGAGACTTAAACCTTTTTCTTAAGAAATCGGTACACGGGGAACCCTGTCTTAATAAAATTAGCTTAAAGTATACTGTATATAGATAGTTGCTTCCATATTAAAGATATGTCAATTTTAATATGATGATCCTCAAAGTTAATTATTTAATTTTTTTTAAATGATGGATAGAACTAAAATAAATACCGTCTAAATAAACTATAGTTTTATTAAATTGCGACTTCTCTATTTTTTGAATTTGTTGGCACATCCTTGGTGTGTAAGTTTTCTATTAAAAACAATGATGAATAAATTGGTAAACTAGACATTCTATAACTTCAAACTGCAAAAGGAATAGCTTTTTTTTTTTCAATAATGTGTTTTGAGATATAGGAAAGTCCTTCTCCAAATGATTAGGTTTATTACATTAGAAATGGGAAGGCTATAAATTGACACACTTTGTACTATAAAAAATTTTAATTTAAAAGATACATTAGTAATTTTGTTGTTATTCATTAATGATCAATTTGGTAATGGGGCTAAGTAAGGTGTGTAGTCACTGAATTAAAGGCTATAAGACTATTTCCCAAAACTATTTGTAAACATAATAATTATTATTCATGCATCACTTCTTACCACCTTTCTGGAATATCCTCAAACACTAATGTAACGGTGATAAAGAGTATCAGAATTAGAGTAAATGTACTTGCATTTACATTTATGAAAAAACACCCTTACATAATTCAAACTCTCAGCGGAAATCCAGACTAGACGAGACCAAGGCCTTACTTCATTTTCAGCGATGCGTAAGTAACGCTTTAGTAAACGGCTCTCAGAATAATTGCACAGACAGCCAACAAAAGGTTTAGATATCAATATCAATACCATATCATTGTTTTAAAAATGGCTGTATTTTATCTTAACAAAAAGTTACTTGTCAATAGCTCAAACATAATGATAACTAAGGGGAAAAAACACATTATACTATAAGTCGACAAATGTATTAAATAGTTTTTTATTCACTTATGTTTGGAAATGATTTGTATCCCAGTAATTGTTCGTACGATACAATGTTGTCTCAACAAGGGCCTTTGTACTTAATAGCTTACATTATAAAAAACAACTTATTAAAAAAAACATAGATATTAACGTTTATTTTAACTCGATGGTAGTTATTTTATAACTGTCAACGAGATAGTTGTAGATGATGTCTTATCATTTCACGTACAATGAGAAAGGCACCCGAAATGTTCAGTCCTCAAAATTAATATAGTCTTAAATAGTTTAGTGGAGGGGGGGGGGGATTATTGTGATACTAGGATTATGGCGGACAAAGATCCCTAAACGCCGAAAGTAGGGCGAGTTTTCGGGGATAACCCAAAACATGTTCAAGTACCATCTATTTAGAGAGGGTTTTCACGGTAAAATACTAACACTATACACTCAAAACTATACCATCCATATATTCACCCCTCTCATCGAAGGGCTTCACTAAATGCGAAAGTTAAACAATAATTGTCTGAAGGATTTTTTTAAATACTAATTTCTTCAATGAAGATTCAAATGTTTAACAGGGACAAATTAATTTAATATTATTTTTAGTAAAATAATGAGTGCGTAGTGAACCCTCAACCTTCGTCCTTGGCGGGGATATGAAGTGGGTGACGTTACTGACCAATTGAGATTGCCGTAATTAGAACCAACAAAATATATCCTAATTGGGTTGGGACAAACGTTACAAATTATTGCGTCTCGACGTTTTTGGCCCACGTCGTGGTCTACTGATAGCTACAAAAAAAGGAATCTCTAAACTCGGAGCTCCCTTTCCCCCGAGCCCCGACCTCTCTAAAGCAAATTATAACCTCCAATAATTTGTACGGGCATATTCGTTGGCTGCGGTCGAGTCTTTCTCTCTCTTTCTCTTGTTGTAAATACAGAAAGAGAGAGAGAGTAGCGGTGGTTTATGTGATTGGAGTGCGGCGACCTAGGCCCGGGATCGATCCCGATTCTATATCCTGTGTGGCGTTGTCTGGGTGGATGGATGGGTGGGGTGTAGTTGAAGGGGGAGGGGGGAGAGAATTCAACTTCCTTTATAGGGAAATTACTCGCGCCTTATTATTATCTTTTCACATTTCTATATCCCCCATCTCTTTTACATCCACCATTCTTCGCGTCTAGCTACCCGTCTGTGCTATTCACATATTTAAATCGACTCGGTATAAAGAAGGAAGGTCTAATTTGGAGGAAGTGTACCCGCATTTGTGTGAATATAGAGCACAGAACCGTTTGGGAACTAAACGTCTCAGTACAACCGGTTGTAATTTGAGCACCGTCCTCTCCCTCACTGGTAAATCAGACAAGATAATACTGACGCCCTTGTCTACGTGACCCCCACTGCAGATGTCTAGCTGTTATATTGGGTTTAGTTTTTAATGGGTAGCTTTCTCCATGGTTCCAAGTGTTCACACCTCGCTGAAGCTCCCCCTGGGGAAAGGGGAGCTTATAACATACAAAAAATAGATTCTCGGCCAACATTTATTACAACTTAGCAATATTTATATTTTATCAACACTAATACAATTTAAAAATCATCTTCCTCACATATATTTATTGGCGTATGAATATATTAAAGTAAATTATGTAACTTTCAATTCCCGGCGTACTTTGCGAGATATGATGTCATGTAGAAGAGTTTTTTTTATATAACTTGAATTACTAACTTTAAGAAATCTAAATTTAAAATTCCACTCAAATGATTAAAAACACGCCGTATATTCATGTTGATTAATATTTGAAGCTCGCTTTTGAATACAAATGTGTGCGTTGGCTAAATCTATGAGAATTATATAATATATAAATTATTGTTAGCTGTTAAAAGTTGATACCTGAAACGCCATCTACTGTGCCGATCTTGCAATGGTTCAAATCCTGGTTGGGTGCACCTAATTTAAGCTACCCTCTCTCTCATTTCCCCTTGATTAACTTTTTAAGGACCTTAGTTTCAAAACATAGTGATGATGAATCATGAAGATGATGATGTTAATAATAATAATTATTAGTACAATCGAAAATTGATGACGAGACAAATGGTTTTTGTAAAAGTAATAAGAATTTACTTTTTGTTTTGGAATTCGCAGCCGTATAGCTCTATACAGGGCTGCCTCGCACTTGAAAAACCGAAATATCTAAATAAATTCAGGGAATTGTTTGTTTCTGGAATTAAAAACATAATAATTAAAATACTATAATATTTGTAAATTTGGGACATTTAACTGCATTGAGCCTTTGAATGATATAAATTGCTAACTGAAAAGGTACTATTCTGACTCAAACACATGTATTAATAACTCAATCCTCTTGAAAAATTTGTTGTGGTAGCGACTGCATGTATTTTATTATCAAGCTCAATTATTATTAATCCTAATTTAAACACCAATTACATGGCTTCACTCTGGCTAGTCTTATGGAAAATTAAATTTCATTCCTTTTTACTTCACTCACAGTTGTGTGGAAAAATGAGAATGTATTCTATAAAACCTGAAAAAAAAAGTCGTTTCATACTAAGAAAACCAGAATAGTCGATTGATCCAGTAGCACCCGTGGCTTTGTTATTCAGGCCTGGTTTCAAACCTGATCGTGTGCATTGAGAAGGTGATTTTGTTACAATGTGGCTTCTTTTGACTATCTTGAACTGAATGCTGGTGTAGTATTTTATTTTAGGTACAGCCTCTTTGTTCTACTATTTCAAGTACCAAATGTACTTTTCTTTGTATCTAAGGTTCTCGATATCAGACCTAAGGCGAGAATATTTATTTTTTAGCGCCGCGTCTTACCACCCATTCGGATTATACGCTTGTTTACTAATTATGCTATAGTTTTGAGGGATTCGGAAGGGTATATTTAGAGGAAGTGTACCCGCATTTGCATGTGAGGATATTGGAAAGCAATTTTATAAAACCCACCCGCGGTACACCTGACCAAGATTGAAACCTCGATCTCCCCGTCATCGGCAGTCTTAGTCTACTGCGAGAGTAGCGCGTTAGACAACGCGGCCACCAAAGCGGATGAGTCTATTTTCTCTTAAAGTTTACGAGCCCTAAGGCATGGTAACAAAGAGGATAAAAATATCTGAATTATTGACTTGACAGAAAAGAGCACGGGGGTGTTCACTCCGTTTAGAAACCACACGGTAAGAAAGCCCCATGAATTCCTTATTACTTCCCATTAAATGGAACAGGTCGAGACGAGGATTTTCACTTTGCGCGGCACCACTTTCAGACAGACCTGGAGGATAAATTTACCAAAGTCGCTGGGACAGTTCCGCTAGATACAAGGGAATAGGGAGGCTGACACAACTTTAATACCAACAAATATTTCTTTAAAATACCATCTCACAGCCGATTACTTAATGAATGGCATTAGGAACTCAAAAATTAATTGCCGCACTTACAAAAGTAGGCCACCCATTCCTATCTCGAGATAGTTCTATCCAGTCCACCTCAATACACTCTATACCTATCTTGAGCTAGTTTTATCCAGTCCACCTTATTACTCCCAATCTATTTCAAGTCCATTCTAATGTTATCCTCCCATCTGCGTCTAGGTCTTCCCAATGGTTTCTTCCCATTGAGTTTGCCAATCAATTCCCAGAACATGGTTCTAGAATCTCCCATTCACGCTGCATGTCCTACCCACCGTTATTTATCTACGAGACTTGACTATCCCATAATCTTTGTGGTGAGTGCAGGGTATGTAACTCAACGTCTTATTTCTCTTCCGGGCTCTCCGAATATTTACACTAATTGGGTAAGTAGGGGGAGATGTACCCGCATTCTTTTGGAGGGAGTGAAACACAGTTTATGAACAACCATCCTCAGCTCTCACTTCCTGGATTCGAGCCTTGATCTCTACCGCTACCTCACAGCTAGTACTAGATTGACACGTGTCTATTGGGACGGGTAGACCCCCTATTTCCCCTACTTATACATATACACTTAATTTGATTACTATTATTACACTCTTAGTTCTAGGTTATGATGTCAATGACTTAAATGCATTTTACCCAAAAAGAAGGTAGATTTTTAAGAAAAGTCACTATTATTCTACTGAAGCGAGGATAAGGAATCTATTGGGTGACCTGGCGGTCTATGGGTAAGGTTTCAGACTTCTATGCTGGCGGCCGGGGTTCAATCCTCGGTCCCGGCACAGATTTATCTGATTACCAAACCCTTCCTTCACCTCTGGTGAATGTGAATGTGGGGAATGCCAGGCCTCCACCGTGGTTCGGATTACACGTTAAACTGTAGGTCCTCCATTTCATCTCACAATCACCCTACCATTACACATTAGCATAAGTGCGTATAACCCGAACGGGTAGTAAGACGCGGTGCTAATAATAATAATGATAAGGAATCATATTGTTGAGTAACTATCTCCATTGTAGGTTATCATGATTGAAATCTACGCTCTCTGTTCATAATCAGCTGCTTCACCTACTCGTCTAAATCTACCTGTATCTGGTGCTGTCCATACAACTTTCATTGATTAAAGTGTGTACAGTGGAATTTAGTAGGTAGCAACTACCAAGGGACTTTTAGAAATGCCAAAATCAATGTATTATCAAATTTATTTAACAATCCCTTTATAACAATTCACATAAAATGTATGGCCAAATTTAAATTTTATTTTGTTGATCAACTGACATTATTTAACTTGATAATAATTGTGTGGCATTAATAACCTATTCATTGTTTGGAAAGATTTCTATGACAATAGGTTTTAATTGGGCTCGATATAAAAAGAAAATATAATTTAACTTATTACTAGATTTAAAACCCCTCGGATTAGATTTTGTTTTTAGATGAAGCATCATAGATTTAGAATGTATTTGAGTTAGTTAGTAGATAAGCAATGATCCGGATTCTATAAATAAAATGTAAATTTTGTCTATGCTATATTTATTTTTTATACCATTTCAAAATGTCTATCTAGAGAAATTACTTTTTAAAAGGGACATTTAACTTGCACTTTATTCAGTATTAGCACTATATTTTACGGCTATAACAAAAGGCTTGGCCATGCAGGCCTTGGAAGAGTTCTCGATCGAGTCTCAGCTGTCACCGACAGAAGTTATCTGGTCACTAGTTTGATGGGGTTGAACTTCCCTAGCAGATACAAGAGATTTTTGTGGGTAATTAAACGTCTGTAACATCCGTTTCCGGCCTGCAGTTAAGAGACTAGGACAGATTCTATTACCAGCCGTGGTTGCGATACGCACGTGACTCGTCCTTTCGTGCAGTTGACACCGACTCTTAAAATCTCGTACGCACGAGCGATTTTGGTAGTTAGGGCAATGCATGTCAGCAATTACTACCTAAACAACCAATTAGCATTAGAAACATTAGAAAAACCAGCTACTATCAGTAAAACTTTTGTATAGTTATTTAATGGCGCAGGTCATAGTTTTCAGCGATGCTTCCGTACTTAGCTCAATACAAGTCAACTATTACTACGTGAACGACCTATTAGCATTAGGAAAGCAAGCTACTATCAGTAGAACATGTGCGTAGTTTGGTAATAGTGCAGGTCATAGTTTTCAGCGATGTTTAAGTACAGACGCATGTTCATAAGAGGTACAAGTGTTCTCACATGATCAAACTGAATACGTAATGATTTCCTGTCTCTCAAACAAAGGAAAACAAAATATATTTGTTTAAAAAAAAGTAAGCTTGGGGGGAGGTGATTTTAATTACTTTGTGGATATAATCGACCGCCATTAAGGTCTGTTCAGAGTTCCTCGTTTAAGATTCAGAGGTCTTGGACTTCAATCACCGTCACTTTCATAATTTATCTGTGACTCATTGGTTCAAAAACGGGATCAAACTCAGCCTCTTGAGGATAAATGAGGAGCTACTTGAATAAATTAGTAGCCGTTCCGTCCTGGAAACTGAGATTAGCGGCTGGAGGGCTGGTTGTGCTGACCACATGACACCCTCTATCCGTATGTGTTGGTAGTATTATCGCTAACAGCAGCAACCCCTCAATTTGTATATCTCGCTTGCGAACTTATGCCATGGACTTTTTATTTAAATAGATATAATCTTTTTTTAAATACCCTGGTTTGTTTCAAAATACACATTTAACTCTTGATTTTTACCTACACAAACCCCTTTTCTAGAGAGAATTTTATTTTTCTTTGGTTGGATTATCAAAACGAGGGTGATAATAATGACCATATCCTTGATATCCCCGTCATCGTTTGTCTAGTGAGCCGCGATAATAGAGCATTAGACCATGCGGCCACCGAAGTGGGCAACAAGCCTATTGCTAAATATTTGAACCCCATTGTGCTGTGCCTCTTAATAGAGCTTTATGTTGACCTCATAAACATTGTATCTTCATTCTCTTCCTTTTTCTATGGTCTTATAAACAAATAAAGAGAAATTCAGAGAAGAAAAGACAATCAATCGACCTCGTAGAAGGCGAAGAATGCCAACACGTGGCGCGACGTTGTCCGCAAAGTGGTGGCCAGATACTCCACTTCCCAGAGGTGTGGCAACTCAAGTCGGTTAACGATCGCTGTCTGCCCTTCTTCAAGACGTTTTGAAATGACAAAGAGGGGATTCGGTGGTGCGTGAATAATTGATTGACTGACTAAACTCAGCGCTTCAGCTTGGTTCCAAACAGACGGATGTAAATCGAGTTTATTGATTGGTTCACTTGTAAAGTTCAGAATGGGTTCAAGTAATAGTGATTGTGTCAGAACATCACACCTCTGTTTTGTTGTGTCTGGAATTTTAAAACAATCATTGTGTACTTGAATACGTGATCAGCAACTGTTTTATTTGATATTAATGTGCTACGTTTAGTTCTCGTCACTCTTTCGTGTCTGAAACAAATACCAGTACTTGGCTCCGTTAAAAAAAATCATTGAGGGGCCCACCTACCGAAGCACTGAGATGCGTTTCAGACTTCTAGTAGTAGTCTCCTGCAGAGTTGTTTTGGTGTTGTTTTTTTGAAAATATGGTTTACGCGAAATGTAAGCGAAAGAGCTCTTAACAAGTTCCTTTAGTTTTAAAAACCTTACATTTTAAGTGTTATAGTTAAAAAGATCATGAAAAGGTGAAATTAGAGATTATTTTTAACAATGTTTCACATTAGAATTCTCAGTTCTTAAATAATAGAGAATATTTAATCTTCAGATCTAGCCTTCTTCAGACAATTTTTTTTAATAGACTAATAAAATAAAATTCTAATATAATAGTTGAGGATTGTTTTAGTGACTGTGAAGTTTCAGAACTGTCACTCCCATAATAAATAACACCTTGTGAGAATATTTCTCTTCAAGTAGGCAGTGCCCTTAAACTTTGTTAGCATCGCGTATTAAAGTAGACTCGCGATTAACCGAGGTAATTGAAACCAAGCCTACCTCAGATACGAAAAAACTCGGATGATATGGAGTTTGTAGGATATATAGGTTATAAATCACTTGAACATACTACATTGGTGTACATTATGTGTAGGTTTCAAATGATTAATTCATTAAATCACATTACATTACAAAGTATTATATTTAATGTATTATAGAGTCAAGCTAAATTTTAAAAAAATAACAAATTGGACACACTGGTAGGAGTTCCTCGGATAACCGGTGCTCGGATGGTCGCGAGTCTACTGTAGTATCGTTTCGGTGCTATCCGTACTTTTAACTTTAGGTCCCCTATTAGTATTATTAGTATTTATCACCGCGTCCTCCTACCTGCTACGCAATTATAACAAATACTTTTATATATGATAAAGGAAGCATTTCAGAGAAATCTACCCGCATTTGCGTGGAAACAGAGTGGGAAAACATTTAAGAAAATCCACCTTCATTAAACCCGACCGGCATTCTAACCTTAATCTCCCGGTCATCAGCAGGCCAGTCCAACACAAGAGTGACACCTTAGACCATTCGGCCACTGAAGCGAGTTTTTAATTATACTAATGAGGAATGGAGAATTTAGAATAAACGAACTCCTATTTATATATTTTATTTGTGTGCAAAGCTGGAATCATTTAGGAGAAAACACCCTAGGTACATCCGGGTGGGATTCGATCCCCAACTTTGCCGTTACCAACATACCATATTGAATGGGCTTGACGTTTAGCCTGTGTGCCCGCCAATGTGAGTAAACAAATATTGTTTTGAAAATAAAATTTGTATTTGCCATTGATTAGCAATTCTTGAACATATAAGCTAATTAAAATTACTTATACAACTTAACCTAAAACACCAACCCCCTTCCCCTCGCTCCTAGCACCCTCATACATATCTCCGGAATCGTCTAAATTTAACAATAAGTTATAATTTCAATATTTAATGACCCATAAAAATTAGTATCCATTTGTAAATTAAGAAACTAAACCGGTCTGATGTACCTCTAGTGTTAAACTTAAGATATACTTAAAAAAAACTCGTGTAATAATGCTGTTAGATCCTAGCGTTTATGTTGCCATTTTTTAAATTACAGGTGACCTGGCGTTCTAAGGGTAAGGTGTCGGACTTCTGTGCTGGGGTTCTGGGGTTCAATCCTCGGTTCCGGCACATATTTATTTGATTGCCAAACCCTTCCGTCGCCTCTGGCAAGACGTGTATTGATCAAAACTTGTGAATGTGTGGAATGCCAGGCCTCCACCGTGGTTCACATCCCACATTAAACTGTAGGTCCTCCATTTCATCTCACAATTACACTACCATCACACATTAGCGTAAGTGCGTATAACCAGGAAGGGCAGTAAGACGTGGTGCTAATAGTAATTTAAATTACATTAATTTGTTTATTATTTAATTACTTTAAGTAAATGAATTTAGAGTTGATTTTCCATTTGTTATCGGTCACATATGACACTTGTTAACGCTACTATAGTTACCTTTGTTTATTCATACGCCGACTGATGTGCTATATGGAATTCTCAACAAATAACCCTAGAGCACACCAATTGACGTAAGAACGTAGTTCTGATAAATTTTACAGCTGTCCTATAATGGCCCCAAAAATTGACAAATCTGGACAAACACTGCCTTGCTTTTTCCTTTCTGGTCAGATCCAACTTGGTCCTTGTCGGAACACACCGGTTATTGCGCCACACAGTTTCACGTTAGTACACTCTTATTGCGGTATTAATTCGCACACTCACGGCTGTCATAAGCCCGTCCAAGGTGCTTGGCTTAGGTTGCGTGCGCTCCTTGCATGATTCCTCCCACAATATGCCGTAAATCCTATCCGTTACATACAAGATTAAAATACTCTATATTTGGCAGGTTTGGTCACACGAACGTACCCTGTGTTATGGTCGGAAGGAACGCCTTAAAGGTCTTTTTTCATACCAAAATCCTACTGTATAATATAATTCTGACAGGGAAAGGAGCCTTTTATGCCATCCTTCCTACCACGAATATGGGTTAAGCTCAAGAGGCCGAAGCTTTAATGCGATCGGGTCTATTAGGGATGTTTTCCCACATTATGACTTTCTCCACGTCCTCCCAAGTGTATACAATATCATTATTTTCAACTTGTTCCTTATTCTACACTGGATATCATCGCTGAGGTAGCTGTATGGTTATTATTGGGAAACAGCGTTGCCATTATCTCGTTTTGATGTGGTCTTTCTCCCCTGAAATATAAGATAAGTTTCGCAACGCTGGTTACTCGAGATTTCAATTAGCTCCTTCTTATCCCAGCACATCCCCTTCAGACAACTTGGAGCGAGAAAATTTGGCAACATTTCTGAAATAGTGCGAAGATAAAGCTTTTCTCCATAAGACCTGTAGAGTGAAGCAACATCTCTTCTCCATAAGACCTGCAGTTCCTTCGGCAATATACTGGGTGTAAATTGCTCAAGCCAAGTAAGGACGGGACAGCTTTGTTCGCTTCTCTAAGCATTATTATTACTATTATTATATCCTTAACTTGTTTTGTTTTCAATGCACGGTCTTATACTAGTTGCTATTTGTTATTTTTGTTTTAATGACAAAATGTACTTTGTGAGTTAGAATGTGTTTAGTATTTGCTACTCATTAGGGTTGATCAAGGTACATTCGCCACAATGTCTAACCGCATGGCAGCGCCATCATCGCACTGATGCTCTCTAGTGGTGCTGTAGGGAACTAATCTCACATCTTCATTGCAGTGGCGCGTGTAGGTTTGTGTCCATTACCTCGTGTCTTCTTGGAAATGTTGACATTCTACGTTAAAAACAAGGGAAAGTGTCTCGCAATCCGTTTTGAAACTTCGTAGTAAACGAAGATTAAAATAAAATCATTTAGTTGCTACACCTAGAAAACTGCTTGTTTACTAAACATCGACAAAATTTTGGTTAACTTGTTTAACTCTTAAATGAAGTTTGACATTTTATTTGCTGATCACTGTTTGAATACTTTGACAAAACCTAGATCTTGAGTTGATAATTCAATCACTAAAATATATATAATACTTGTAAATATTCATGATTATCTTCTTATAATCATTTGACTCATATCATTAATGTAGGTGGTTAGAAACAAACCCAACCCTCACTCTTAGTTCCTGTGACTGGTAAGTAAATAAGGACAACTGCAGGGATATTGGTTTGATTTAAAGGGGTTCCTTAAATATCTCAGTATTTTCTTATGGATTCGTAGTACTACCCAGGTGCTAGGCTTGTAAATAGGGGGATATTTATGTTAAGTTAGTTTTGTCTGTCATGTTATTTTTTATTTGATATTATTTAAATATTATTGACTTTAATCTAGTAGATCGGTGTTCAATCCCAAATGGGAGCACTAAAGTTTCTTTCTTACTCTACATCTCACTACCCTTTCGGGATACAGACCCTACGCATATAAATTAATTACGCTAGTAGAGTTGAAATGGAAAAGGTATAATGTAAAGGAACTGTACCAGCATTGTTATGAAGTTTGAGTAGTAAACAATTTGGGGGTAAACAAATTGAGTAAAACCGACCAGTATTTGAAACCAGATTTCCTTGTCAAAAGCAATCCAGTTTATTACGTGGATGACGCCTTAGACTATTACACCCCCGAGGTGATCAATACTAAGGTATTTTATATCATATGTAATTTTCCATCAACTCTATAGACGAACATGGGTACATTTCTTTAGAATTCAAGTTCCTTGCCTTATGTTCTAAAATTATTTTAAGTTTTAAAACACGATTTAGTGGAATTTTGTTTCCTTATATCTACTTAACGTATCAGGGAACATACATGTTTTCTCAGTTATATGTTTTCCACTCCTACCAGAAATCAATCTAAATACTTTTGGATCTTTAGGCATACACACTATTGACTTAAATAAGGGGTCATACGGCCTTGTGCATGGACGCCAAATATTTCTAATAAATACCTTGCCTCCAGAAATAACTATTCTATATGTGAGAATCTAAGTAGGGGCCAATACTAATATCATGCTCTGCTTTTTTGGGAGAGAGGAAGGTTATATTTTCCTCCTCTAGCGCAATTAAAAAATATTTAATTGTAGAATTTGCATATTCTTTATAGCCGAAAAATTTTCTAACACACAGAAAAGTTTTTTTCGATTGATTTTTGAAATGTATAGCTTTCCATTTTGATTAATCAGTCTCATATTTTGATAGTCTTATAGGGTGATAAATAATATTTTAAATTTAATTATTTGTTTCTTATAGTGTAGAACTACAAGTATATTTGGTTTATAACATCACAAATCTTATCTGAATAGGATGTCAAAGCGATGAAGTAAAAGGGTTTAGGGTTATAAACCCTTCATCCCTCTTCCCCCGCCACCCCTACGGCCACAAAAGAGGTATCAATGCCGTGATGTGGTTTTGTGGTTAGCTCTATTTTGATTATGGTCTTTGTGTCTCAGCTATGAAATCCCTCTTGAAATGGTTTCTGGAGGCACTCGTTGTTCAAACATTTTCCGGGTGAGAAACAATGGGTCTTCTCTGACGTTTGATACCTGGTGACCTTCCTTCACCCCATCCCTCCTGTCCCCTTAAAAAAATATATCTTGGTGGCACCTCTGTGTTATGCTGGCAATTTTTAAAATATAAAATTAATAAATCAGCCAGCCTGAATCAGTGGCGGACACTTCACTCCCTCAGTCTTCTACACAATATATTACAGACTTATTTATCGCAGTACTTAGAAGCCAAATTTAATTTAATAAAAAAAAACAGCATCGGCTAAATACACGTGTTAGAAACTCTACCTTTATAAGCATTCCAATTCACAAATCTAAATCGTATTCCCGTATATTCACAGTTGGATCATGGGCATGGAATGTGCTTCACCCTATACTAAGAAACTTGACTGGATTGTGCTGCTTTCAAAACCTCCACTCAAACAAAATGTTATTTGAAGGTGAATCTAGTTATTCATACTTTTGTAAACATAACAAATAAAACCGTTTATATATTAATTTTGGAATAATTGTATGACCCGTTGAACAAAATCTCTTCTGGAGTTTTCTTTTTACTACCTGTTCAGGTTTTACTCATATAGGCTATGATAATTACTCTAATGGGGTAGGGATGAGTAACGACTCGATTTAGACGTAATCTACCCGCAGTTACATGGAAGGAGAGATAAAAACCATTCAGGGAAAACACCCCTCAGTAGCCCCGTCATCGGCAGACCAGTCTATCATGAAAGTGACGCCATATACTCCTTGTCCACTAAAGCGGGTTTCTCGATATTTGATGGTGCCCTGATTCTTCCTCGCTGTTGTAGATATGTGGCTACCACAGCTGCACGTATTTGGACGCCTTCATTGTTTGACCTAACTGGCACCGCTAGAATCTAGAGCTGCGAACGGTTCATCAGAGATACTCCGGTTAGGAAGAGTGGAAAAGGGGGGAAGTATAGATGAAAGGATCATGAGAAACATTCAAAGATAGTCATGACGAAACTTTAAACTCATCATAAACAGTCATCAAAGTTTCTTTACCCGAGTGATCTTCTAATCGCATTTTATCACCATTGGCGAATAAATCGTGTCTTGAATCCCGTTTGGGCGCGTGGGTGTTGGTTTTTACGTGTTCTGCGCCACGTTAATGTGAATGATATTCCTTTTGACTACCATCCGCATCGTTATAACCCTTGTTACCAACATCGGTGGACACGCGGACTAAGGGCCATGCTCATTTAGTTTGGTTTGACAGTGATAGGGATGTCGAATCCCTGTTGTTATCTTAAACCAAATAGTTTACCACTATATCTCAACGTAAATTTGGGTACATTTTCATTAAATTTTACCTTCCTCATACCTAGCAAATTAATGTAATTACATTTGTACACCCCGGTTGAGTAGTTAGACGCAGAGCAAACACATATAGAGTATCAATAATTATAAAATAGTAATATGTTTTATCATTCCTGATCTAAAAAAAACTTTTTTTATTCTATAAATGGCTTTTTTACTAGAAAAGTTGGTGCATACACCGTTGTTAGTCCACCATTGGCCATTGTGTCCCGATAGAATGCGACTTATAGGTGTGGGCAGGAAAGGTTCATGTCCGGTATGCGAACCACCCACTTCGGACAGGTGCGACACACTTGGGTCGTTGCCGAGGTTCACGGATTGAGGCGCTCTGATGCTCTGTAAGGTACGAGGAGTTCCGTGGTGCACTGGAATCAACACCGTCACAAGCAATAAGAGCACCTTCTTCTTTCCTTACTACACTACGAGTTTGCACCTTTCGACATGTGAGGTCACAGATTCATATCTTGTCATAATTTTGTCACCCGAGAATGCAAGTGTCCTATCTCCAAAATTGTTACATTTGAGATATTTGGTGCTTACGTTTATTTAGAATGCATATGATTCACCTGCAGTGAAATTGAGACTGCTATATAATTACTTAAGAAGATACAAACTCGAGTTGTCATCCAGTAACATTGGTTTTATACTGAAGGTCAAACGTCAATGCTCTTTATCACAAAAGTGAAAAATTGGACATAGAACACTTGCATTCTCGGGTGACGATTTATAACTAAACTTCATCTACATACTTCGTACACCCCTATTTTATAATCCTTAACAATTATGATTTCCAATCCTAAACACACTTTTTCTATCCATAATCACGAGATATCGTGTCGACTAATGGCGTAGTATAATACTCTGTTAAAAATATATATATATATTTTTTTTGTTTAGTTGTTCTTTAGTTAAAAAATAATAGCCTTTATTTAAGTTTTCTAGGATTTTATATTAAAGTTAAATACATTTAAACATGGTGACCGTTTCATTTACGATCATTGATGCGTTCATTTTTCTTTACACGTCTTACTCTTATTATTATTATTATTATTATTAGCACTGCGTCTTACTACCCGTTCGGGTTATACGCACTTACGCTAATGTGTAATGGTAGGGTGATTGTGAGATGAAGTGGAGGACCTACAGTTTAACGTGGAATCCGAACCACGGTGGAGGCCTGGCATTCCTCACATTCACAAGATGTCTTGTCAGAGGTAAAGGAAGGGTTTGGTAATCAGATAAATCTTTGCCGGGACCGAGGATTGAACCCTGGCCGCCAGCATAGAAGTCTGACACCTTACCCCTAGACCACCAGGTCACCGACTACCCACTTGATGTATACGCTTATGTACTAATCACGCTAATGGTTTTATGTATTAGGAAATTTATATTTAGAGGAAGTATACCTGCATTTGCGTGGCGGGAGAATTTGGAAAAATCTATCGGTACACCTGACCGAGAGTAGCGCGTTAGACCATGTGGCCACCAAAGTGGGGGCTTTCATCTTGATTCGCACATCAATGTTTATTTATTTGCCTATACGCAATTAGCACTCATTAGTTGTACGTAATGATAATCCCTAGAAGCTGATCCAACTTCTACTGCGGAATGCTAATATGGACTACGTAAACCCGACTTTACAACAGGTTTTGGTGAGCTGTGTAACTACAATAATCAGTAGCTTTTAATTGCAAGACCAAAACTGACGAGAATAAATTATACTTGTAGTAAGGAATGGAATAAAGGCTTAAAGCTAATTCACACGTTCGCCAAAATTAGAGAACAAAATTTGCTGAATGGTGCAACAATTCGCCAAAATTAGAGAACAAAATTTGCTGAATGGTGCAACAATTCATACGATAGTAGAAATGTGTGCTGACCCTTTGTGCTCTCCAATGCTGACTATAAATAGCTGATTATCAACTTGTTTAGTTTTCTAGCGGCTAAACAGTTATTTTGGAATCTCTTCACGATGGATGGTTTTAAATTGTAGGGCTGTGTCGTTATTCACGTCAGTACATAGATAAACAAACTGTTTCCATTAAACAAGTTATTTCAGATCTCCTCACAACAGTAAACAAAACTGTGGGTTTATCTCTTATCTACATATCGCATGTGTACCGATTGAATGGGTTGGTTTTTAAATTTGATTGGGTCTCCTAAGCAGAACCGATAAAGCTGAAAACTATACCATCTTAAAGTCATCCGGGATACGCGGATAGCAGACTACATTCTCTGTCCTACTCTTGATTTGCGGAAAACGTGTGAATTAACAATAACACCCCTAATATCCTGTCCGTCCAACCGGGGGGGGAAGGGGGGGGGGTTCCATTAGAAAGTTGACATGTTATGTTGGAGGTCTTATATAACTACATTATATTTGGGGCGTGTTTATGAAGTAATTTGTATCCAAAAACAAAATGACGAGTATGGCCTCGTGTTGTCGAACGGTGGGACTTCGAATTGATATTTTTAAATATATTTAGTACTTAGGCCAGAGGTCTTCAAACTTTTTTATGTCCAGGGGCCAAAGTTTCTTCTGTCTCCTGTTGTATCACGGACCGCAACACTGTACCAACAGTATTCATATTTAATACATATTAAAATATTCGTATAAGCACATTTTTAAACATTTATACGCACACTAGGCTTGTCTATGAGAGGTGACATTTTGAATTTCACGTGAAGTAGGTTCTCTTTTTGACCGTTTCAAAGTAGGGCACGTACAGTACGTTATACGTTTGTATAAAAACGAAATACTTTTCTTAATGTAAAAAGCAAAAATAGTTTATAAAATATCGCAAAATACGTAAATAAAGTGTTCATTTTATTAGTTTAACATCAAAATATATTTATATATTTGTAATTTTTATCTTTATATAATTTTATATTACTCATGAGCTAACGGGCCATAACCAATGTTATTATGGACCGCGTGTTGAAAACCCCTGATCTAGAGAATATTTTTACCATCATTTACCTCGTTTGGACTGGATCATTGTTGACGAGGGGATGGAAGTATTTATTTTTAGCATCGCGTCTTACTACCTGTTCAGCTTATAAACTACACAATGTACTATTAACCTTAATGAGCTGGAGATGATGAAGGGGTTGCATTTAGAGGAAGTGTACTTGTATTTTAGTGAATGGAGAGTGAAAATACATTTAGGAAAAACTCCTAGTACACTCCCCTACAGGGATTAGAACCCCGATATCCCTTCATTGTCATTCTAGTATTTTGGAAGAGTGACTCCTTAGTGCTTAGACCATGCATGCAACTATCGAATCAGGTGTGATCGGTGTAAAAATCCCAACTAAATGTACTAAGGGTAGTTTTTAACGTGTGATTTCCTCATAATCATCTGCTAATTTGGGTTAATTTCTTATTTATTACACTCCTCGATAAAAATAGGCTACTATACATTATGTATACTCGTGGACCTCCCACTTTTTGGGGTCCATATATCTTAGGACCTAAGGGGAGTTTAGCAATTTTCAAGGTGGTCCGGGCCTCCTTACCCCCACCTTTCTGCGCCCACACGTCTGA
>CABFOW010000333.1:163111-182810 GCA_902141385.1 Timema californicum | reverse complement strand
GGCTCATCGTCCGCTCCGAGTAAGGATAAAGGCTCACCTGTTACTGTCGCGGAATAAATAATGACGTCATGACCCAGGTGTGCGGTCATTTCGTGTTATTTCCCGAGCAGGTCTACGTGTTCAACCTTCCCTCGACTGTGACGATTTGACGGCCGTGGTAGCATCCGTTGTAGATAGATAAGGAACTTATGTCACCGACGCTTCCTCTTGTTTTATTCCTCTTCTTACTACTCGCCCATGCTCTCCGCATATTTACACTCGTGGGGTAAGGATGAGAAAGGTAGAATTTAGAGGAAATGTAACTAAATTTGAACAATGGCAGAGTGGGGAATTATTTAGAGAAAAACACCCTCAGTATATTGACTGAGTTCTGAGCTCCATCTTCCCCAACATTGTCGAACTAGACAAAATGAGACTGACACCTTTGTCTCTCGTTCATTGGTTTGTATGATGGTCCCCATTTTTTTTAGCACCGCATCGGGCTATACTCTTATGTAATAATTAGAGTGGAAACTTATAATTGTAAAAAAACATCTTCAGTACACCCGACCGAGATTCGAACCTCCATCTCCCCGTCATCGGTAGTTTATTCTCTTGCAAGAGTAGCGCGTTAGGCCACGTGGCCAACGAAGCGGGCTATGGTCCCTAGTGATCAAGAATATAACGTTATATTGTCGAAATCTTAACACCACCATGAACCTGTGGATACGTAGGCAAAGGCGTCAGTTTCGTATAGTTTGGTCAGGGTTGAAATTTTGGCCATACGTACTGAGGGCTGGTTTCCTAGATGTTTTCTCACTCCCCCTTGATGCAAATATGGGGTCAAATTCCTTCTAAACGCTATCTTCATCATCCCTAAATAATTAGATTGATTAAATGTTGGCAACCTTAGGTAATAGTTAGAGGAGTATTATTTTTTTCAAACTAAACATCAACGCTCCAATCAACTGTAAAATATGTTACTATCTCTCAATTTAAAATGGATTAAAGCGTTAATGTTATGGTAATGTGTATTGAATGATTAATTTAACTTTTTTTAAACAGATCTTGTTAGAATGAGATGATTTTCTCAGCTGACTTATTGGGTTACCATGGCTCTTGGATATTCTATTCTCTGATCATAGTGTTTTTTTTCTGTGGTGGGCATTTTTAGAGGGAATCAACAGAAATATGACCGTGAGTAAACAATTTTAGAGGGGGATGCAGTGAGGGGAAGAAGAATAACTAGGGTTACATTAGTGTTACAGTTTAACTGATTCCACGATATAAACAATTAGAACCACGATTGCTACTAACTGTGAACTTGATATTGCAATACAATTATTTGATTAGCCAAGGTAGTAGATTCATTTTAACTTTTAAAATGCCTTTCTGTAGTTGTGAGTGATTTATAAAACGATGACAAGTATAAAAATTAAATTTAGTTTATTATCCATGTTTTGCTTCTCTAGCGTTGCATACAAGACAAATAGTTAAAAGGGAGAATTATAAATTATATAGAAATAACAATAACAGCTTTCACTTGGAGTGAGGATGAAGATTATATTTTGAAATAAAAGTTACTTTGCACCAGGTCGAAATTGAATATGATCCTCTCGGTCCAGATCCGGCGACACTAACCGCGTAACCAATACTTCACCAACACCGGTGGGTACGTGTATTAAATGGCACGTGTATTTAGTCTGGTTTGTCTGTGAGAGGGTGGTTGAGATTCGAATCCCTGCAGGTTCTAATGAGGGTGCTTTTCCCTCCACAAAAATGTGGGCAAATTACCTCTAGATTCTAGATTCTTAATCCCTGCCTTATTTGTTTAATTGTGTGGATATCACGTGCGGGTAGTAAGACGTGCCCGCATACGGTAGGATTTCCTTTAGAACAAATCTTTTATAAAGTAATATTGACAAAAAGTATACAAAATTGAACAATGTTGATAAATTTAACCTACAGATTTCAATATGGACATCATATGTCAAAATTTAAATCTGCAAAAGACACGTCTTTGCGTATGAATACATGAAAAAGTTATTAACCTTTTTAATTGCCAAGGCGAGTTTCTTCGTATGGCAGTCCATTTGATGCATTTCATCGTTTCCTGTCCGGCCTATCCACATAGTAAAACTAATAGAAATGTACCACGGAAGGTGCAATTGATAGAAAATGTACCAGCATTTTCAAGGAGGTAGTGTATTTTCTTTTTTTAACACCCGCACTATAACCGACTGGACTTCAAACTACGACCTCCCTGTTACTGATAAATTTGAGCATATGAGACCGACAATTTAGCCTGCATGCCCACAGATGTGAACAATTTTCCTTTTGTTCTACTTACAGTACCGTCTGAGTGACATTCTCTTTACGACTTTGGTGACTACACTCTAATTAGAGAAATGTTACATTTACGAACGATGTGTGAAGAAAGTACTGTGGAGGACGCGAGAAATGCAAATGTCCTAACCGTAAAAATGGAATTTGAAAGAATTTGTCTCGGAAGTAAATGAAAAGGCTCTTGTGTCATAAGGGGGGAAAAAAAGAAAAAAAAAACTATGCGTTTTTCTCACGTGTCATAAACTTGAAAGAATACTACATAACTAATGTTCCCTCGAAATTTCCTATATAACACTCGTAGTTCTTTTTTGGATTTTCACGTGACCATGTGACTTTGGAAAACAGCGTTGGGAGAAATGTGGCCAGAGGTCCAATACTTTGATCATTTCGTGTACTATGAGCATTTCTCACGCCCATATGATACGGTTTGATATAATGATATGGTAAGTACTTGGTTGAAAGAACTGTATCTGACAGAAATGTTACTTTGACTGCTCTCATACATCATGTCATGTGATTTGTAGCTGTCACGTTTGATAAATAATATATATAAAATAACATTATTAACATTTTAAAAGGTTATCATTATTACATTAGAAAACTTTTATTTTTGAATGGTCCTTACAACCACGTTATTACTGTAATATTACAACTATGGCAATATTTTTATTATGATATTTAACTTGAGCTTGTGAGAAAACTCATTAATCAGAACACAGCTTAAGAGCTAACTTAACTATAGAACAGACAATCTCAGGCAGACAATTCTACTAACCGACTAAAGTTGCAAGTCATCAAACACGTTAAAATGCTCCGTATCAACGCTTCTACCTGGCCCAAGCCATTCAATTTTTCTTTTATTTTTTTTAGCACCGCGTCTTATTACCCGGTTGAGGCATACGCCTATGCTAATCACGCTAGCGGTTTTAGGGACCAGGAAGGTTATATTTAGAGGAAGTGTATCATCATTTACCTGATGGGGGTGGGGGGGCGGAGAAAAAGTGGAATATCAATATGACGTGACATGTGATCTGATGCGTGATATAGCATCTAGCATGCATCTTCAGTTTAAACCAATCCAAACATATGAGTCAGCGTCCATTGAAGTAGCGCGGCATAAGGGCTATTTGACGCACGCTACGACAATGTCAGACGATTGCTGCATGCTCCACTTTTTGTCACATGTCACGGACAAGTTAGTTCATTAATTCGTTGGACATTTGTTTAACGCTATTAAAAGACGTTCTTCAGGTGAGACGTCCTAATGTTTGAATCTTGTTTTAAAAGCGCCGGTTCAATCTTTCTTTGAAATTCATTAAATGTTTCTTTACTCATTCTGTAAAACGACTGAATTTTTTTCTAAATACGGTAGAGTCTAGATAATATTACCTTCGGCTATCCGACATTGAGTTTAATCCGACATATCCTTATGATGTGCAATTTAAATTGTTGTTCATTATCCGCATGCATATTGTTTTCCCACTACTATTGTTACATTGTCAGTGAGTGAGTAACATACCTCCGTGGTTGTAGCTCTGTTCGCCTGCCTTAGTGAATGTTTGCACTGTACTCGTTCATATTGCCGTTGAGTTTTGCATTTCACCATTAATGTAATTTTACTGTGTGCAAAGTATGGCAAGTGAAAAAGGAAAAAAAAAGTATTTCTTTTGGTTGAAGAAAAACCTCAAGCCTTAAAGAAAATAATTACTAACAAACCCTAATTCTTACCTATTCTGCACTTCTATTTACAGTAGTTTGGATTGGTTTATCTGCCCTTCCCCGTCATCTTTCATCTGTTTCCGTATTATCCAACATTTCAGTAATCCTACCACCTGTCGGCCCCGTTTAGGTTGGGTTATTGAGACTCTACTGTACATATTTATCCCTTTAAAAATATAACGTAACATATTTGCTCGCCAAAAGGATGCATTCAAAATATACGTTTACTACGATCATAATAGTAACATTGACTCAATTCAATAGGACCAAAGCATTTTCATCATAGGAGGCAAACATTATAAACTAAATGAATTGGTGCTAAACCATTCCAGTGTGTTTGTAGTCACACGCAAGTATCGTTACTTGTACGTATGCCACTCTCATATTTCTGCCACGTTACCGCCAGATCATGTATCATGTCACTCTAATGGGCACTGCTACTAACATGGCTGCAGTGATTCCTTTGTCCGCGTACCTACAGGTGCGGGTATCCGATTGTTAAAAGTATTCTAACGATAGTGTCTTATCACTCACTAGTTGTATGCCAAGGAGTTTGATTCGAGAATATGATATCCGCCAACCAAACCTCGCCTTGTGTCGAGTTCGAGAATATGACCTCCGCCTCAACAAAACCTCGCCTTGTGTCAGGAATCCCTCGCTAGCAAACTGGTGGACATGCGCAGACCGAGAGGAACAAAAGGCCGCCGCGCCGCCTGCATAAGCACAAACAGGCAATTATTGAGCTAGCACATAGGACTGGAGAGGATCACTCTTTTCACTTAATTCGCTCCTGGGGCACACTGCACTATATTTTAATTTAATGTTTATTTAATTTCTGTTTTTTCTCGGCTTTTCTATTTATTTCACGACCTGAGTTTGTGTTCAAGATGTCAAGATAATAAAGTATAATTTTGCCTGTGACAAAGGGTTCGAATCCCTGCTAGATGCTCTAAGGGTGTTTATTCTTAACTGGGTTCAAAATTTTCTTCTAAGTGAATACGGGTACATTTCCTTTTATATTCCATCTTCCTAACTCCTACCAAATTAGCGTAATTAATATACACGCGTTTTAGCCCAACGGTAAAATATATATATATATATATATATTCTTTGTTTGTTGTATTTTTAACATTTATTACTTACACTTGATGTGTTTCATTGTCCGAGAAGTCTTAGTTTGCTAAGTTTGCATTGCACTTGGTTGTCATTGACGGAGTTTCCAGGTCTCGAATTACATTCGGATACACCGTTTTATTTGTTTTTTGTTATTTGCGAGGGATTTACAATCTAGTTTTATCATCTTATTTACATTATAATTCAGACTAATTTTTTCTAGGCTATTTGCGTTCCTTATCCATTATCCTTGGAATAATTTGTTAATAGCTTTCGTTTTAAACGCACAGATACACCTAATTTCACAGCTGAGGGAATTGCGGTTCTTATGGAGAAAATATTTATCTTCGCTCTCTCTCTCTGTTAGAGGTTGCCAAACCTTCTAGCTTTCGCATGTTGGGAAGTGAGTGAGGATGGTTTACTTGTAAATCCCTCATTAGAAATAATGCTGCATGGGGAGGCTGGGGGCTTCAAATGACAGGCAAAAACATTTCCTATCTGTTCTAGAAACATTAACTATTTCCACAATAGTATTTTTTTCAAGATTGAAGTTTATTAACTTATTCTTTTCCCCACGTAATTATGCCTAAAACTATTTTATGTATAAAGCATTTTTCCTCATAACTAATATACAAACAAATATATTAGAACATGCATTTTATACTAAATGCTATGAAATACGTTCTTACTTGTTCTTAATCAGTAAATTAGGAAGGTCACTATCAATATCAATCAAAGCTTTAATTTTTTCTAGGGTAGGTAATTTATTGTTACGGTAAAGTGAATGTACCATTCCGCGAATTGCTGCTTGATTAAAAGTGTCATAACAATCCAAACGCTTCATTTGAGTGCAGTTATTTCCTATTTTGATTGGTGTCAGTAATTTTCCCTTAGTTTAGAATTCTTGTTATATAGAGATTACTAACTTATCAGAGACCCCTATAGATTCTGCAGTCTGCACTGCCACTTGATTTACTGAAAAAGTTCCTTCTTAACGAAAATAGGTGTAGACTCTTAACAACATTATCCTTTATTTACTACTTAATATATTTCTTTTGGAATGTAATTGTTTATAACAAGCCGGAGATTCCATAATTTGTATTATATTTTAACTGTTAACAATACACTATTATTAAAATAAATATATTAATATGTACATAAAAGTATAATTCCACAAGATTATGGCAAAAATACAAAACGCACAACCAACACATACAGATACAAAATCGTAACGTTATCAATAACAAATATTTTTCAACACAGAGTACTAATAAAATATAAGTGGTTATTTAGTTAATGTTTTTAAGCTAGCTATTAGGACCACTAGACTCAAAACTACTGTAACTTTACGACTGTGCTGAAGGAAGAAGCACCAACTACTGTCAACAACGACAGCCCATCAATGCCAAATTTGATATACATTTGAAAGAAGACTGATCACAGAAAACAAAAGAATTACAACGCTGTTGCTAAATAGTAAGCATGCAGTTCCCTCGGCAATGAAATTAGGTGTAACAAAAACAAACTGAAAAAACAGCACATAAAAGTTCAGGTTTTGGATCACCTTGAATAGGCCTACTCTTATGTTACTTAGAGAGACAGGAAGAGATTAATTTATTTTAATAAAATGCAAAAATTACTAAATTTAATTTATGGGTGTTTTAATCTTACAGATTTAACTAAATAATACACTGAATACTTTACAAATAGTGAACTTATTTAGGACTATTTTACGATTAACTTACTTTATAAAACCTACTAAATTTAATTTGTAGGTATTTTAATCGCATAGATTTAACTAAATAAATATTTTGTCATTTGTTATAGAGGTGATTACATAATGTATGTACATTGATATACGTTTCACTTTCTGTTCGAGCTTTCTGCAATTTAAATTACTAATCTAAGGCTACATTTTTTAAAGGTATTATAAGGAAATGCATGAGAATTCTCATGAAATGATGAAAAACCTCTAGTGGAAAAATAAATAGCGCTATATTCATTTGGGTGGCCAGCACAAGTTCCGAGCTCCCCACACTTATATTTTGTTTATTTTACCGCTTCTTTTCTAATAGTATTTAATCGTGTTTTTTTATTGTTCGTGTCTTACTACTTTCCTGGTTGTATGCCTTTAGCTAAACTAATCGAGTCGGGATGACGAAGGTTTAATTCAGAGAAAATGTACTATCATTTTCCTAGAAGGTGAGTGGAAAACTATTTGGGTAAAGGCATCCTCAGTACACTCAGCTAGTTTTCAAACCCTGACCATCCTGTCGCCGGCAAACTAGACTAAATTACCCTACCATTGCTCCAGTATTCCCACCGGTGCGAGTCATGTCTGCTATGGTTTCATTTTCTAACGGAAGATTTGGTTGCGATTTCCCCAACACGTGTATTTGTTTATTAACGTGGTTTCGACATGCTTTGTTTGCAGTCCGTTGAAGGCTAAAACAAATGTAGGTCAAACATAGACTATATTATTACTTTTTGAAGTACTTAACGCGTACTTTCCTAATACACTCGTATTAGCACACGACTTACAAATTAACTTAGCTCTAGTACAAATACTGGATAGTAATTCCATCCTTGTAAAAGTTATACATTTTCATTCGTTAGAGAATCGAACCCGAGATCCTTAGCTCACTAAACAGACGTGCTACAAAAGGCTCAAAAGTACTAAAGGGCAAGATCCGCTAAGTCAACAATACTGTGTACCACAAATATTATTTATCACATGCGAAATTTGCATAATAAATCAAGTATAGTAAAGATGTTGTATTTACTACTCCGGCAATGGGACAGACAGGTAGAATAGTACGGTGGGTGGTACGCATATACATAGAACGTTTATCAAGTGGTACTCTCTTGGGAACCGTTTGAGAAACATCGGTGTAAAATAAGACAGCTTTCAGTGTGAACCAGCCTTTAGGCTGATTTCTTGTTACTAAGCTGTTCTAAGCTAAGATTAGCTCTGCTAACTGTTTATTAAATTATCGGACCATATATTATTTAAACGTGTTGGTTTACAGAGAAAGCTAAGATAAGCTATGCCTTGCTACGCTGCGCTATGTTTTTCCCAAATTGCTGGCCGGACAATTTTTCCATCTTGATGGTCCATCTTACGTTGCGCATGCGCAGAATGCAGCTTGGGCTACGTGTTAAACAGATACAGTGCAGGATTGTTGAAAATAACCACCTCCTTTATTTTCTTACTCTTCCAAAACAGCTGCTAATATCAGCTCGAGGAACAATAGCTTAGTCTAGCAATGAGTGTGAAACCAAACTGACAATACCTTAGCATAGCATAGCTTAACTTAGCGTTTTGTGTGAACCAGCCTTAACATTATATACTAGGAAAGGAGTAACATACATAGATTAAAGGTGGGGATGTATGGAACACAAGGAAAAGCCAGTCAGTGTTTTATGCAGTTTGTACATCAAAACAACTTTTTAGTCAAAATAAATCAAATATTGCTTCTGTACAAATATATAGTTTAATTTTCTGAAAATGGTGATATCAACAGTTCTTGAATATCTGTCGTGAGCATAGCAGTATTAGATGAACAACTTTTTTTTAATGAAGTGAAAGAGTGGTCATTACATTCCAGGACACCCTTGAAAGATATTCAAGAACTGTTGATATCACCATGTTAAGAAAAGTAAACTCTATGTTTGTACTGAAGCAATATTTGATTTATTTTGACCAACAAGTTGTTTTTCTGTACAAACTGCAAAAACACCGGACTTTTCTCGTTTTCCCTACAGCCTACAATTCCACCTTAATTCCAAATATAATTTAATTAAAAAGGGTTGGGGGTTAGAATGAACTTTACACGCAGGATGTTGTGTTAGTAATTAGTAGGAATAATTCACTAATATTCATAACACTAGCTCTATCTATGCAGCCCTGCCGGTGATTAAAAGCTTGGGAGGAATATGAACCATTGTGTTGTTCTGATTGACTAGCCCCAATGTATAGCCAGACTAATTTGTGCGTTCATTAGTACGAGTTTGTTCCATGAAAGGAAAGTTTCTGCTGTTCTGGTTTCAGCACAAAACTCTATATTTTCTGTTATTAAGGTTATCTCATATTCAACCAGGTATATTTTGATTATAGTTTAAAAACATCATTCAATACAGTCGTCACAAACTATACTTCTCATTTGGTAAATTATTCTTCTACGGTCCAATTTTCATAGGAAGTGCCTTTTATAAAATACACACTGTTGTGGTCAACATCGATAACATTTTATTAATATCACTATTATTATTATTATTATTATTATTATTATTGTTATTACTCGTGCTACACATTAAATACTCCTAATAAATAATATTTTAAGCTGTCGTTACTATCTATCAATTATGAAAGTTGCTAATAAAATTAATTTACCTGTGAGTTTATAAAATCGTTTTAGTAGCTTTTATAGCTGTTATAAACTTTTATGTACATCTTTTCTTACCAGAATCTCACTATGGTTAAGGTGGGAGTGTAGGAGACGCAAGAAAATGTCAAGAGTTTTGCCAGATTTCATATCTAAAGGTGTTTTTTTTGTTAAAAGAAATCAAATATTGCTCCAATAGAAACCTAAAGTTTTATTTTCTTCAAATGGTAATATCAACAATTCTTGAATATCTTTCAAGGATGTCCTGGAATTTAATGACAGCTTGTTCTCTTAATTTAAAAAGTTTCTCATCTAATTCCACTATGTTCATGACCGATATTCAACAACTGTTGATATCACTATGTGAAGAAAATTAAACTATATGTTTGTTCTCAAGGAATATTTCACTTATTAGACAAAAAAGTTTTGCTATAAAAACCACTCAGTATATAGTTTAATTGTGGCAAATCAAATTTTAACTAACAACCATGTGTATAATATAACCTGAACAGGTAGTAATATGTGGTGTTAAAAAAACTAACAGCCATTGAATTATATTGCTACGGTCAGCAAACTTGGCTTAGTGAATTTAAGACACGTAAGTCTAGTAGTAATACAATCTATTACACCATGTATTAATACTCTAGCAGTATCGTGAGATGGTGTTAGGATAAACAAAGCTTGTTAAACTGTACCTGTTAATTATTCTGATCAGTCATCACTCAACACCTACTAGCCAGGTATCAATGAAAACATATGTACATGCTAGAGGGTTAGACCAGATCCTATGTATTATAGGTCAAATGGTGACTATGCGACCCTAGTAACACTCCACGTCACGCCACTGTATTCTGGTAACTAGGGGTGTGTGAAGTCCACTTTTTCAATTCAAAGTGAACTAGAATCGAACAGATGAAATATTCTTGAAGTCGAGTAAAAATGCGAATATCGTTTTTATTTGTTTAAACCCGCCTCGGTGGCGTAGTTGGCTAACGCGCTTGCGTGTTGAGCTCGACTGCTGAGGACGGGGAGATCGAGGTTCGAATCTCGGTCGGGTGAACTGGGGGTGGTTTTTCCTAAATGGTTTTCCACTCTCACTCCACGCAAATGCGGGTTCACTTCCTCTAATTAAAACCTCCCCGATTCCTAATCCGTTAGAGTAATTAGTACTTAAAGCGTATAACCCGAACGGGTAGTAAGACGTGGTGCTAAATATTATTATTTGTTTAATGATGGAAAAAATATTATAATTTGATTTTTTATAAGCCTTGATAGCTTTATGCACTAATATGACTTGAAATAATTGTTTTATTACACAATTGTTTGTAATATTTCGTTTTAATATGATAAATTAAGTTTTTATCCCAGCGTGTAAGTCAATTTTTTTCCCCTCCATATGATCATTACTTTTTAAAGTATAAAACAGTTCAGAATGGGATTTTATATGACCTTAAATTAAATATTTTAACTCTCAATATTTTTATTGGCGAAACTTCGTAAATGTCAAAGCCAGAAGTTTGTTTTACTTAGTGAAGTCAAAGCTGACATTTGTTTCGAAGCTTCCTTCACCACTACTAGTAACTGATAAATACTAATATAAATAATATTGTGGCTTCAATTTTTGAATGTGTCTCTGCTGATATGCCAAAACTTACAGCAATAATAATAATTATTATTAGTAGTAGTATAAGCACCGCGTCTTACTGCCTGTTCGGGTTATACGCACAATAATTATTACAACTCTCGAATAAAGTTAAATACTAATTCGCAAACCGAGTACAGATGGTACAGTCTCTTGCGGGATTAGGAAGGAAGTGTCTTTCTCCTTTTTATGTATTTTACTACTGGCAGCATCGCGTGTTTACTGCTTAAACCATATTGAGGGGGAAGGGGGGTGGACTGTAGATACCACCCCCTTGATCTGGACTGTCATATCCTTTGTTTGGGGTTGAGTCACCCCAACTTACATTACTTTACTCGTCTTCTTAGGGTGGAAATAACTTTGTGTGGTACTCACTGTTGCAAGGAGTTACCATTTTTATTTTATTGTACCCTCATGTCCTACCAGTTTGGGCTATCCGCACATTTACGATAGTTAGTTAGGAAGGTAGGATTAAGAGGAAAATGTTCCCACATTTTCATGTGAGGAGAAAAGGAAACCTATTAAGAGAAAAAAAACTGTTTCAGTATACTTGACTCGATTTTGATGCGAACACCGATCACCCCATCATCGGAATTTCAGTCTATTGTGAGAGTGACTTCTTGGACATTGCGGTGACCGAAGCGGGTTCGGATATCTTGAAGAGGGGTTCATAATATGGGGGGGATTCACTGAAACAATCAAATTGGGAGGACGTCACAGGTTCGTTTGTAGTCGAGATCATTGAGGCGTTTTGCTACTGACGCAAAGCAAATCCACATTGAAAGACTTTGGTTCGAAAACCACCCTGGTGAAAAGCCAGCCCTTACGTAGTAATAAAAAAACTAATGTCTTAGAGTTAGTTATTACTTATAAGTTCCTTCATTGTTGCTTAGTATTGGTTCTAATCCCAGCTAGATATTCCGGTAGGATTTTCACATCTTCTTCCTGGTTTTAAACTTGTTGCATGGTCTCAAAAATAAATTTTATCATCCATCCAACTTAGTGTAAATTAACGAATTTTAGTAGTACAATAAGTTTTTAAATAAATGGCAGTAATATGAAATTTGCTTATAGAATATTTATTACACTTTTTATTCGTACAAGATGTGAGGACTGGATCGGAATTAACTTTCTCACCGACAAAGTTTTTAATTACATTGGTGGGACCGTGAACTGAACGTCAAGCTAGACTGGTTTTCAAGTGAGGGAGAGGTCGGAAATCGAATCCTAGCTGGGTTTACTGTCGGTAACTTTCCCGATATGGTTTCTCACTCTTCTTCCACGTAAGTGCGGGTATATTTCCTTCACCTTCACTACCACATGGTTAAAATACACGAGTATAGACTAAACAGGTAGTGAGAGTGAGATGCTGTGAAAAAACTTGTATATTTTTTAATATATATGTATGTCTCAGTCGCGTTCCTATAGTGACTAAATTATTATTATTATTATTAGCACCACGTCTTACTACCCGTTCGGGTTATACGCACTTACGCTAATGTGTAATGGTAGGGGGATTGTGAAATGAAATGGATGACCTACAGTTTAACGTGGAATCCGAACCACGGTGGAGACCTGGCATTCCCCACATTCACAAGATGTATTGTCAGAGGTGAAGGAAGAGTTTGGTAATCAGATAAATCTGTGCCGGGACCGAGGATTGAACCCCGGACCTATAGTGACTAAAGACTGTAAACGTTTTATAAAAACTAAAAAACTAAGATTGGAACATATGAAAGCTATCAAGTTGTCTCAATAGTCTCTGTGACAAAATTTGATGTCAACACTTATACAAACGTTTTTACATCCTTTTATATAAGTGCTCATTTTATGCTCATATATTCACCTTGTATACCTTGTACGGATCATAGACCCTGTCCCAGTACAAAAATCTGGGGCACTATCCGTATGGCTATTAAATGGTCGTACTCCCATGTTTTATGCTGTGGGTGTACACTTCATTTAGCCTGAAAGGTAGCTGCAGTCTTACCCTTAGCTTGACCGACTACAGTAAGGGCCTAGCTAATATACTACGCCATAGTGTAGCTCATCAAGGTAAGCTGGCTATCCTTAAGTGTCGTTATCTGTTGTCTTGGGGTAAAGTGCTCGTCTCAGGATCCGATGTTCGTGTGTTCAAACACATCCAGGATTGACGGATTTTCTTTTTTAGCCATGAAAATCCGTAGCACAACTTCCTTCGGAGGGGAAGTAAGTCTGGTGGTCCCATCATGTTGATTGTGGCATAGAAGATAACCTTGAACCTTGGAAGGTATGTGAAAATACCTTTCCCGACAAAATTGGTGGGCCCTTTTGCTTTCACTCATAGAAATTATCGTGTGCTGATACATTTAGTCGTTTCAGAAGGTGCACGTTAAATACCTCAGATATTTACATTTTAAGGATAAATGGAGTGTACACGCGGCTTGGGAAAAAGAGGGTATTTTTAGTTTAGGGGTCGCCAGTCGACTGCACTGAATCGGCGAGACGATAAAAAAACAAATACAGTCACAGTTTATTTGACATACTTATGCGCGCGTAGTCGCTTTGCTATCCTTGATGCAACTACTGTGTGTATTTAGAGTTTATCCGTACGTGGTTCTACTGCATTAAAGATAGAGCTGTTTCTGGAATACTTACTCTACTATTTATGTGCATGAAACTAATTAGGGAATTCTGGTTAACTTAAATAAACTTCCACGCGTGAAGCTTCTTTCCTTGTACTAATATTATATTTTACTATTTCGTAACAGGCAGGATTAGTTAGGCTAGTAACTGGTCTTTGGTTGAAGATGGCGTGGTTCTATCCCCAACTAGGTGAATTTAGGTTAACTTATTTAGTATACATAATTTCCAACCATCCGCCCTGCATGCGCGCCGAGTGGGAAGATTTCTCGGAAGAATCTCTACTCCAGAACATTTGGGTTGAAATAAAAAATTGACCGTCAGAGGGTAAGTCAAGGACACCGTTGCAAACTAAACTATGACTCAGATGACAATGAACAATTATTTTGGTTGGATTACATCAAATAAAAGGATAGAATAAGATCACGCTGAAAATAACTCAATCTTTGCAGACTTTAGATCATATATTTCCCTCTTAGATTTCTCTTTTGAAAGAAAGGAATTGAACCGAAATACTCGAGATAAATTCTAAGTATTTCAATCACTCAAATATAAATTATTTAAAACTTGTGTATTATATTGGTTATGGGGGTTACTGTATAATAATGAGTGTTCGGTTCTAAATTAGATTAATTTTAAATTCCTATACTGGTTTTATTCTTTCTTTAGAGAATTAATTATTTAGTTACACTGTATACTAATGAAGCCCACATAAATCTACACTAGAGTACGATGCCTGTTTCTAGTCAAGTTACATTAAGGATATGGATGGAAGAAACTCTTATAAAATACAACCATGGTTTTGCGATCAACATTTATTAAATTACACTCGGCGTTGCCCTGCGTTGCGTGGTTACCCCAGATCAACGCTTTTCTAATAATCTTCGTTTTATTTCTCCCAACTCAGTTTTTAGTTGATTTATACAAATAAAATCAAAAATTAAAAATTCTGGCTTCGAGATGTAGATTTTATACACAACGGCTACCTATTTTTAAAACGTCGACCCTTTTCGGGCGATGGATATCGCGGAACACTCATGAGAAACACACAAACTCGTAATTTTATTTATATATATATATAAATACATTTGTCGGTATTGATACAGTTTTGCAAAAAAAAAAGTAACAGCTGCTAATTCCATTATCTAAACTAAAAATATATGAATATATATCAAATAACTTTTGTGAGTGTCAGATACCTTCACACCGTGCTCCCTATTATTGGTTGCGACAATCTGTGGGGTGAAAGGGGCTCTTGAACAGAGTTATAGAGTTGAATAATAATAGTAATATTAGTAGATCTCGCGTCAGATTGGTGGATTATTGGAAACTGGGGTATGGGCCAATTTGGTGAGAGGTCATAAATGCTCTTTTTTTCCTATGAAGATTTAAAGGGGTCACGTTTATCGTGTATGTTTGAAGATATACCTTGTATATGTGTTATTTTAACACCACGTCTTACTACCCGTTTGGGTTATACGCATATGCACTAATTACGCTAATGGTTTTAGAAAAGATTAATGTTATATTTATAGAAAGTGTACCCAAATTTGAAGGGAAAGGGAGTGCATTTTTTTAAACAACACTCAGCACACCCGACCAATATTCAAACCTTGATCTTCCCGTGATCGGCAGTCTAGTCTTCTGTGAAAGTATCACGTTAGACCATGCGGCCACCGAAGCGGGTATCATTGTGTGTTCATTTGTATTTTTAACATTATAACATCTTAATACTATCAATGTTATTAATGTTCTTAATTCTCTCTACTCGTCGATTGGTTTAGTTTTCTCTATCAATATTATTAATGTTCTCAATTCTCTTTACTCATCAATTGGTTTAGTTTTCTTGTCCCCTTTTATTATTTAATATTTTGTACCAGAAATATGAAACCTTTCATTTTAGGCTTAGTAGCCATCCCCGTTGCAAATTAAAAGTAACAATCCATTTTGCCCTACTCTTTTGTTGTCGAAATATCAGTTAATTCAACTATACAATATTTCTTAAAGGAATACTATTAGGAATGTAGAGGAATGTATACATCTGCACATTCCGTTTAGGGTGAAAGCTTGTACTCTTGCGTTTACGGCATCCATTATTGTTTTATCTTATAAGCTGCACCATAGTATAAACAAGCAAAACACACTTTCAGGGTAAACAAAGTGCACCCGGGCCTGCATCTCCCATAAGTCAAACTTGGAACAAACTAACCCTTTGATTGAACCAGTTGCGATCGAGCCCCGGCTTTCATTATCAGACACAACAAACTATCACGTTTACCTTTTAAATAAAATATAATATAGTGTGTATGTTCCATTATCAGTATCCCGATATTACCGAGTATTTGAGGGCGCACCCAAGCGAAGGGGGTTGAGGCTTGTAATACTATCTTCCCCTGGACATGTTGAAATGTTAAAATAACACTCAGAGATAGTTTAGTTATTCCAGATGATCTCCTTGATGATATATGGAAGTAATTTCTTCATATATAATGTAAGATTTAATAATAATAAAAATAATGTATTAGTATAGGTATGAAAACACGTTTACTTATTTATATGTAGTGCTTATTATGGTGTTAGTATATACGTTATTGGCTTATATTATGCAAAATAAGATATATAGCTTATATGATATTTTATATTTGCATAAAATTAAGTACACACCATTAACAAAATAAACCGAATATATATAAGTAAATAAGCAGTACGTTTCATAAGTTTCCTTCTAATACACTTATATATTATACACACTGCATAAATTAGTATACATGAAAAATATAATTTTAAGCTACATCTAAAATAAATTATTGCACACACTTCTGCAAATAAAACGTTACTTAGTGTTTTTATACACATTGAAAACCTGGAGAGCAGGGAAAGTAAAGGGATTTTGTTTGGTTTTAAGAAACATAGGAAACTCAGTTTAAAAAAAAAATGAAATATTTGTAAAACATTTTGTATATAAGAAAAAGTGAACTGTAGAATTTAGTGAGCTGATTCAATCACATGTCCTATCCTCTCACCCTCCTCCAGAAATATTGGGTTTCAAACAGCCTCGTGTTTTTCCCCATCATGATCAAATTGTACTGTGACATATCTGATAACATGATTGTTCCTACTATTAAATTTTATGAAAAATAATAATAAAATTTAATTTCTCTGTGTTTTAATAAAAGCTGTTTGGAAAAAATGGTAAATCCTTCTGAATAATTGTATAGTAATAAAATAGTGGTAACCCTGATTATGGTACCCATCTTCTATGACTCGTATGGGCGTATGAGATGTTGGATGCGGCGTTCACGGCCTCACCTTGATATAATTGTGTAGGCTGTACTGCATTACATGTGCGTGGTGTGGGTTGTGGTCTAACAACATTTTAGGAGATAACTAACTGGTTGGGCAGACTTGGACGAAAACTAGCTCGCTATTCTTGTTTAAATATCTGGGCTGTTTAGAGTATTCCTCTTAAACCGACTCGTTACATCAGCACACCACTTATAAACAAAGTTAATTTCTAAAATAAACACAACTCTCAGTCCTCCTCTCGTTAATTAATCACTGTGAAATAATCAATTGTTTGGCTATGCTTGGAATTTTACCTCTATCATTTTAGTTTACAGACATGCTATCGATTGAGCTAAGGTGTCAAACTTATATGATAAGGATTGTTAATTATTCTTTAACTATGATTTAATTTAATTTAAAGGTTTTACCATTGCTTGAGGTCACTTTTTCCTCTCTGTTAAAGTGGAACTGTTTTTTTTCCTTTATTGCTTCTTATTACCCGTTTGAAATACGCATACACTAGCTATGCATATGACATATGGACAGATAAGGTATAATTTTAGCGTAAATGTACTTACATTTTCGTGTAAACCACTTATGACAAATACCCTCAGCCCACCCAACCGGGATTTGAGCCCCAATCTCCCCGTAACTGGCATTTCAGTTTAACACGAGAGTGACACGTTAAACCATTTAATCACAAATGCGGCTTTGTTAACGTTAATGCTAATTGTTATCGGCTTATCTTAAATAATAACGAAAACAAAACTCATACCCTAGGCCTTTAATTTATCATATAGATAAAGGGATAGAACCCAATCTCACAAATAAATATTCGAAGTGACCGAGGTTTGAATTCTCAACATAAGTATCAGGAATCAGCCTCGCTATTGACCGAGCTAAATAGACGAACGTGTGAAGTAATTCCGAGTAAGATTATGTTATTATCAGAAACTCCCAGTCTCAAATAGCCCAAATAGCTCAAATAGCCTGAAAAAAACCCCACAAAGAATAGATTCCGTATCCTACGGGATGTTAACCGCCCTGGGAAATTTGGGAAATAGAAAGGTTTTACTTGATCAAGAGGGTAGTTGAGTTAAACGTTATTACATTTTCTGGAATCCAATAAAAATTCCAAGCAAGCGCATGATTTTGATATAAATATATAAGATATATTATTAATTGTTGGAACATTTTTAATGCTATCTGTCTAACTGGCTTTTCAGACAATCCTACATATACAATTACATTTTTTTAATGCGAAATAATAATGTTAATTCAATCGGGATTCAAACCCCAGCACGCTTTTTGAAAGTCAATTACGCAAGTGCTATGATAACTATCATCACGGATAAGTAAACTTATTGTGTACTAAAAGGATGTATAAATACAATACTTGCATATTAAACCTAGTGGTGCATCTATAACATATCTCTCCCTTCAACTCTAGCTAGGAATTGTGAATATCTGGGTAATGACTGTCGAGTTAAAACCATCACACATTAAATATATTGATAGGAAATTCACTTAATTAGCAAACATTAAAAATAATATTAACACTCCGATTTCTGAAAGGGGCCTAATTTGAGAGAAAGAAAAGTTACTCTCGTAGATTTACTTTCACGTATTCATACGTAAAGTAATGTGGTCTCCATCTGTTAGTTTTGATAGATTTTTTAAATAACTATAAAATAACATTAATTATATAATTATATATTTTCAATTGTGGCTGAAAAAAAGTTTGTATTTTCTTAAAGGTCCTTCCTATGTAATCGTACTGTACAAACACTGCATACGTTATTTCTATAGTGTGTGCTGTAAATATGGTCCACTGTTTTCTCGCCATAGGTAGCTCTCATCACTTTAAATTATTTTCATTAACTTTGGACCCACGGAGCAGCTCAGCATAACTCAGAAATTCCAAAAGTATCGTTGAATTAAAAATAGTAACACATATTATATAAAATGTTAGCCTCTATCAACTGCGGAATGAACTTTTGATTATCCGGTTCTTTCTTATTTAAACACCTCATTCTTGGGTAAGATCGTTGAAAGTATTTAATTAAACTTATGGGTAAGTTAGAATATATAATAAATCTATTAGTATTTGCGTGGCGGGGGTAAAGTAATAAGATTTTTAGTATAAAACACCCTAATTATGCTCAGCCAGGATTTGAACCTCGATTTTCCCAGAATATGAGCCAGACGTTTATTCCGTGTGCCTGACAATGCCAAGGTACCCTCTGAGTAGCTATGTTTCGATACTTAGTGAAAGCTAAAATACCATTTGGGGTAATTTGGGGCACACTATAAGTACAGAGCGAGCACGATTAATGAACCACAGTGCATCACCTTATAAATGATCAATATGAAGTTTTTTTTAACAGGATTCTAACTCCAAAAAATCTGAAACTTGGCACCTTTGATCTATGGCTTCACTCTCGCATTATACTGGGCTGCTGTTGACGGAGAGATGGGAATATAATCCCAGTTATATATATATATATATATATATTTATTTATTTATTTATTTATTTCCCCGCGTCTTACTACTCGTTCGGGTTAGAAAGTTATATTTATAAGAAGTGTACTAGCATTTGTGTTGATG
>CABFOW010000333.1:110355-151000 GCA_902141385.1 Timema californicum | reverse complement strand
GTTTTTAATTTAATCAGAATTATTTAAATAGCAAAACTTCTTTTTAAAAATACTTGTCTTTTACATTAACAAGTTTCAATTTTATTTTTTAACACATCTTCCTACCCATGCAGGTTACATGCCTCTCTACTAATTACACAAATATGTTAAGGATTAGGAAGGTTTAATTTATAGGAAGTGCACCCACATTTGTGGAGGAAGAGTGGAAAAACATTTAGGAGAAAACCTCCTCAGTGTATCCTACCGGGATTGAATCCTGATCTCTCGTTTTTGGCAGTCTAATCTAATAAGAGAGTAGCGCGTTAGACCATGTGGCAACCGAAGCGAAAGTTTTAATAAAGTGGTTTGAATAACTTATTTTATATCTAATGCTTGCTGTTTGTATATGTTTGAATATGATTAACACCACACATGTATTTAATTTTTTGAGGTGTGTCGGGGAGTGAGGGAGACAACAGAATCATTTTAACAAGAAAATGATAGCTGCTATGTTGGTCAAAATATTAATTATTTAAAATTGATTTAATGTTAGGTTGTTGAATATTTAGGCGTGTTGGTGCTGCTAATATTTAGTTTTATAAATTATTTTATTTAATATTTTGATAAAAAATATTGCTATATGTTTAGTTATTTGTAAAAATAAATCTTCATCTTGTAAAATTTGGTGAAATATTAATTGTTTGTCTTTTAAACAACATTACATTCACTCACTAATTATTACATTAGTTTATCAGTTAAGTAATATCGAAACAAAGTATATTCTGATAAAAATAGTATATTATTTATTTATTAAATTTTCCTGCACATTCACACATTTCCTCTTAACAGAAATATCTTGCCTGTATAACACAAAAATGTGTTTTTCTTTATGGAAACACTTTAATCCATATTAATTGTTTAAGTAGCATATTTGAATTTAATTTACAGGTATAGCACTCTTTTTCACTCCAGACTAATAACTATAAATATCTTTTAAATCTATTCACACTGATATCAACTTTTTACCAAATTTGTATCAAATTGTAAACTACATTCTTTAAGAAACTGCTATAATCAATCTACAAAGGTTTAGCAATTATCTTATTACTAAACTAGATCAAGAAGATATGTATGAATAGCACTGCTCATGTATGTGACATGAGCACCATGAGTGTACAAATGTACAAATAGCTTCCAATGCATGATCACTTTCAACAATAACATCTTTACATATGGCAAAAATGAAGGCAAGATCTGCAAAAATTAATCGAAAACAGCAATCCCACAAAATAGCATTTCTAAATGCTTGTAAACAAAATCTAAACTAAAGATCTTCCCAGAATAAAACCATTTAAAACCAAGGAGTTGAACACTGCTTGCACTCTGTTGTGTTTAAAAAGCTGTCCAATGGGGCCAGATATATCTTTGGTTTTGATGATTTATATATATAAAAATAATTGTTAAAAATAAAGGCATATATATAATTATTTTGTGGACACTTATTATTATTATTATTATGATAATTAGCACTGCATATTACTACCCGTACGGGTTATACGCACTTACGCTAATGTGTAGTGGTACGGTGATTGTGAGATGAAATGGAGAACCTACAGTTTAACGTGGGATCCGAACTACGGTGGAGGTCAAGCATCCCACACATTCACAAGTTGTGATTAATACAAGTCTTGTCAGAGGTGAATAAAGTGTTTGGAAATCAGACAAATCTGTGCTAGGACAGAGGATTGAACCCTGGACCCCCAACACAGAAGTCTGACACCTTACCCTTAGACCACCAGGTCACCTAGCTCAGTATTGTTTATTAGCTGTACAAATATTGCCTTCATTAGTTTTGATTGTGTTCCACCATTTGACCATCCCCCACACCACCCACTGTTCACTTTGTATGTTCTGGATTATGTTGAAGTCTGGATTCTTGTTCAAACAAGCAAGTTAATCTAATCCTTAACTTCATCTGTGGGCATGGGGACTAANTGACATGCCCATATAGACTCGTGGTGGTGGTGGTGGACCACCTCCCTCTGGTAACAGCCCCTGGAACCTGAACGTGTCCGCTGGAGAGCTACTGGGCCACACACATGAGGAGCTTGTGTTATTGTTGATACAACTGCGGCGTCAGAGTGCGGGTGTCTGTAAGGCCATGGAGATGTGCCATGTCGAGATTGAGGCACAGGTTGGTCACTGTGTCCTATCTTTTCAGTTCGACATCTTGTCCCCTGAGCTGCTTGGGAGGTGGTGATGGTGGTGGGGCCTCCTAACTGACTGCTGAGAACTCCTGGTTGTCTTAACTGTCGATTTTGGAGGTGTCTTGAGGAGAGAGAGCTCTAAAGAGATGTACATAAAATTCACTAGTTGCTTTTTTTTCAATAGAGAATTAGAGAACATGTAATGATATGCCTTGTTGCTTTGTTAGATATTTAAAATAAACTAAGGGTTAGTCATATTTAGGATAACTGTAGATATCCAAATACCTTGTAACTTTTAGATAAGGATGATCTCAGACATTGCTAACTCTTAATTTGTGATAAATGTCTGAAAAAGGAACAATAAGGTATCATTTGCGTAATATCTCACCTCCTTTCACACCATGTAAATATTAAGAAACTTAGACCCAACCAAGATTCTGACCAACATTTCGGAGATGGTTGGGCAATTCTTGACCTTGTGATATCAGATCTTACCCTTATAATAAGAGCATTAATAAGTGTACATTCACATGAAAAAAAAAGTTTATAATGATGCTATTATCTCACTCCAATCTCTCCTTGAGACACTTCTCATTTTTATTTTCTCCAATTTATATGTAACCTACTAACTGTCTGATAATTTGAATATTTAAATATAAATTACCTTTTTATACTATCTGTGAGGTGGTGATGGCTGCAGCATAATTTTAGATTTGGTAGTGGCCTAATTATTTTAACATGTTATGACTTTTAATAAACACTGAATCTTCTTTAACGCACTTACTGGTTCTGTATACCATATTTTAAAAAACTAGATCTGAGCATATTTTAATCAATACTCAATCATTCTCAGAATATTTCTGTTACATGTTTGCAATCATATATAAGTTAAGTAGTAATAATAATAATATGGCACGTTTGGGCTACATTATTCATATTCCATTAGTGGAAAGATTAGCCAATACTAATATACATCATTGGGCAGGGGACGTCCGAATGTACTAATTGTACATTATTTTCATGGAGGCTCTTTCCATGTCTTGATGAGATGAGGTGATGATGATAGTGAGTATGAGTATAAACACCTAATCCTAATCAACCAAACCCTGCTGACCATTGTGGTAGTTCCCCTTTTAGAAAAAATACCCAAGGTACCAGCTGGGAATCGAACTCGTGACCTGTAGACTCGTAGCCAGCTGCACTGACCACTACACCACAGGGCTAGTTAGTTAAAAGTGACCATGGCTATTATTTAATGGAGTATGTATGAAAAAGACCACAAGGGAGGCGACAAAAGAGATACCATGAGCAGACAACAGAAAGTATGCAAGTGAGAAGAAAAGAATGGAAGCGAAATAGTTTACAAAAAATACCAAAAATTGATTTTGTCTTGATTTCTTAACAGCAATCTATGCTTATTTTTTTCAATACTAAACATTTTAACACACTTGTTAAATCACTCATTTTATGTTAGTGTTGGGTGGCATGTTGTGAATGTTTATATTTGCTTTGCTAGAAAATCATTCATGTACATTTTTTATTAATTTTTTGCTTTACTTTCCACCAGCCAACAAAATGTAAACAGTTCTTACAGAAGCTGTAACATGTCTGGCGTGTTTGTTTTAATTTTGGTGATGTACATTACCAGTGACTGGTTGCACTATTCTTTGAGCGGGAATTGAGCTTTAAAAATGTGTTTATGTATTTTGTTATAAATTTTGTTATAAATACCATTGTCATGTTGACACATCGTATAATGAAATGCTGTATTAATCAGTTTTTTTACAGTAAGTAAGCAAATAATCAACTTGTTTTATTTTCCAAAGGTGTAATTTAAATACCTATAACTTTTGTTTTTCAATATAAAATACATTTTCTGTCTCTGAACACAAAAAAGGTGTTTTAATTATGTCCATACCTTGGGCTACAGAGGAAATTTTGTGATGTATTTGGTCCATTTATTGATATTTAGATGGTATATGGTTATACTTTGAAACTTAATGAGTTTAATAATTCTAAAGGTAAATTAAGGGTAATTTACTTATAATCCTTTTTCTTTTTTTAATTTGTTCCTTGTTACATTAGACTATATGAGAAAATATGTACATTTGTGTCAAATTCTTTGAAAGTTCAAGCTATTCCAAATTTAGACAATATAACTAAAACCTTTGGATTAAATTGATATATTAACTCCTCTGTCATCAAACTGAACTATCTCAAGTTATTTACCCATTTTAAGGTACTAATTAACTAAAAACTACTTGGTTTCTTTGCTTTAAGGTTTGAAGTTGATTAACTCTGAATTACGCATATGAAAGTGTGTTCTGGTATCAATAGCTTATGTGTGTTGTGTGCGCAGGCTCGCCTGGCAGAACTGGACACGCCCAGGAGGCTGGAGCACCTTCAGAAACTGGAAGATCTCAAAAAACACCTCCTGGACTTAGAGAAGCAGGTGAAGAAAATAGTCCCACTTTCCTCTTGATAGTTATTAAAAACTGTTATATTTAATAAAATTAAACTAAAATTATAATTTCTTAAATGTGCATGTCCTAAATAGGTTTTTGTGTTAGAAATATGAACAGGAAATGATACTAATAATATATCCATGGAAGAATTGAACACATGAAAGCCTGCCTACTTTTCGCTTGGAGGGCCAAGGCTCATTCTAGGTAAATTTTAGTGAAGTTTAAAATTCCCTGTCCTCATAACTCTCATGTTCCCATGAGTTTGGTAATATATGGTGAGGATAGCCGCTACTGGCATTAGCTCATACAAATGATTATTTGTAAACATTTAGTTTTGTAGCCAAGATATTTATGATCAAATGGATTAGTTTGAATTTGGTTTGTCAATTTTGTAAATTTAAGCTGTAGTTTCAGTTTTGGCTATTTGGGATTTAAACTAAAGCACGTAACAGAACATCAAGGGTATTTATTTTGCTAGTTTCAGAAACTGGAAGATCTCAAAAAACACCTCCTGGACTTAGAGAAGCAGGTGAATAAAATAGTCCCACTTTCCTCTTGATAGTTATTAAAAATTGTTATATTTAATAAAATTAAACTAAAATTATAATTTCTTAAATGTGCATGTCCTAAATAGGTTTTTATGTTAGAAATATGAACAGGAGGCGATACTAATAATATATCTATGGAAGAATTGAAGACATGGAAGCCTGCCTACTTTTCGCTTGGAGGGCCAAGGCTCATTCTAGGTAAATTTGAGTGAAGTTTAAAATTCCCTGTCCTCATAACTCTCATTATGTTCCCATGAGTTTGGTAATATATGGTGAGGATAGCCACTACTGGCATTAGCTCATACAAATGATTATTTGTAAACATTTAGTTTTGTAGCTAAAATATTTATGATAAAATGGATTAGTTTGAATTTTGTTCGTCAATTTTGTAAATTTAAGCTGTAGTTTCAGTTTTGGCTATTTGGGATTTAAACTAAAGCACGTAACAGTACATCAAGGGTATTTATTTTGCTAGACATATGTACATATAAATGCAAACATAATCATAGAATATTGATATTTTGGTTAGAGAAATATCTTATATGTCTTTTACGATGGGTACAATCCCCCCACCATCTTCTACCTCCAAACTGTCCTATTATCAACATCAACCAAATGGACGGTTCAGGATGATTATGCATACCATAACTCATATTCTGCATCCAATCTCCTACTATGATACGGATTGATCTCTTATAACTATATCTCCTTTTTTTTTAAAAAAAAAATTGCCAAATTATTATTGAATATTAAATTGCGAGACCAAAACAAGGCCCATGAATAAAGATGCATCTTTGTATGAAGGAAAGGTGTAACCTTTCACTTGCTAACCAACCTTATTTTTGGGAACATAAGAAGCTTATCATAGCAATATATTTTTTTTTTTAAATTATGTAATGTGTATAAAATACTTTTATCTTATTAACAGATTATAGAAACCGAACCAACATTTTTCGGGAATTAATATTTATTTATACATTTTAAGGACACTTAGCTTTCTATTCATGTTATCTTCATTTTGCATAAATTTTTCTTTCTTGTCAGTATGAGAAGGGTAAACCCTTGGTGAACCTGGTGGACAATATGGTGAAATTGGGTTCCCTGTACCGAGGGGGAGGTGCCCCCTTACAGTCAGGGGGGGAGGTTCCCAGTGTGAGGGAGAGACTCGAGTTCAACCAGAAGGTTCAGGAGCAGAGGCTACTGGCTCAGGAGAAGAGGGACTGGGATAGACTCAGTCCTGACCAAGGACAGTTACAGGTCAGTGAAAGGATCATTGTTTCCCAGGCTGGAGGAGTCATGTGTGTATGGCATCTGATAAATTAGATTACACTTGTTACATACTATGTTTGTATCACAGTCAAAATCTTACTGAATTAATGTTTTGGTTTAAATACTAGTCATAGCTGCAAGTTAAAGAGTTCAATTTTCATAGGAAGGGCATCTAGAAAGGTTACCTGAACATCAAATCATGTGATCTGCAGCTGTCACTTTTGACATAAATTATCAATATCTATAAAATGTTGAAATGCTATCAATTTTTGTTGCAAACATATGTTTGTATTTTCTTAAAAGCTCTTCTTAAGAAAATTAAAGTGTAGTTGAAAAATGACAGCTTGACACTGGAATCGAAACTGTGGCTTTTGAACTATTACTACTGAGCTACAAAGTGTTACTGTTATTTGGATAATTTTTGTGCCTATTTAGGTGTTAGTTGTCATTTATCGTGATTATATATATACATAATATGTACACACCTTGTGGAGACCACTATTGTAACCCTTTGTAAACTCGTGTGTTTATTATCAGCTGCCCCATGGTTGGGCTGCAACTGTTGTAAACCGGAATACATAACACACTAACTATCTCTGCGGATGGGTGGCAATTGTCTTAATCCTCAATGGCTGATGAAATAAAATACCCCTTGTTTGGGCGGTCATTGTGATAACCTAAAAAACTGATTATATGAAATGGCCCTTTTGCTGTGTTGACATCTCTAATACCGGCTCAAATTAATGTATTTCAGCTAGTTAATGTGGGTTGGGGTTACATATTCACATACTTAACTGCAAATCTTAATATTACAACAAATTAATTCTTTTGTAATTGTTTTAGGTTAATTCATGTAAGAAAACTTATTTTGAATAATTTTATATGCCAAAGTATTAATTAATTATTACTCAAAAGTGTCATATATTTTTTCGAGGTGAACAGCACACACACTTGTGTAGGGTCCCAAACGATTACTTTACCATTTACTTAAATTACAAATTAAGCAAAATAAATGTATCTACAATTAGATTGAACAAGAGAGAGAAAAAATGAAAGAGGTGAATATATAAACATTTCTTAATCAGCATCTTCTCAAGTCCATGTGCCAATGTGTGGGCAAGACAGTGGTCAGCTATAGGGTCAAACTACAGACATCCAGGCTCCTAGATAAAACAAATAAATGTAGCTCACTGCTTTCAAAAGTTCCTACGAAATAATTTGCATTGAATTTAAATAAGAAATACATTAAAATGAAACTCAATTTGAATATTGTAATTTGGAAAATAAGGGATGTCCAAACACTAATAATAAAGAGACAATATAAACAGGTGATGGCCTTGAATACTTAAGAGCATTCATCAAAGCAGGTCCAACCCAGCTCCTGGTTCGCATCTGTGTTTGTGTGTGAGCAAGGTATGAGAGTAAAAGGAAAACAAAAAGACATACAATATGCCAGAAATGTGTGCAGTGCATTCGTATTTGAATGATTACTCAGATTTTTTCTGCGGTGACAATGGGGGACAAAGTTTCTTGTTATTAACTACAGTAAGTCCCTCTTAAGACAGAATGATGATTTTTGCACAGTTATTATCTGTGAAGCAATTTTAAAATGGACAAAAACGGCATTTTTAGTGCAGTTTTTATCCTAATAAAATTTAATATTTCAACAATTTTCAGTATTAGGAACTTCTATTAACTTTTTTTTCTCCTTTAATGTTCAATCACAAATGATCCATGTGCAAAGTGTTAATGAAAATTTACGATTACTAGCCGACTGTATTGCAGAGTTGATTGGCATGTGATGCATGCTCTTAAAGATACCCACCATCACAGCCATGGCACTTGTGGATGCGTTTTTATTTACCTACACTTATGATATTGACCTTTAGAGCAGGTAACTCTGGGTAACTCATTGAAATAGTCTTGGCAATCTTAATTAAATTGCATGTTATAAACATCAACACGATTAGCCACAGTGTTCATGTATTTGAATACATGAAGCTTTTTATGTAAAAGGGGATGATATTATTGCAATTGCTATTTGCATATACATGTTTTTATTGTAATGCTGTTTATTTATTTGTATTTTTTAAAATATTTTCACTAGCAACATTTCTTGTAAATTTGCCCTGAAAATATAGGTTTTCATGTGCCCTCTTGGCCATTTATTCAAAGTGCCAACTATTTGCCTAGTTTTGACTTCTATCATAAAAGACGAGCTAAGTTAGGATAGCTAGGAATTAATAAAATCCCTTAATACTGGGGCCTATAATATTATGGTCAACATTAAAAAATATTTAAAATCACTTTCTCTTTTTAAAAGTATTTTACGAATCTGAGTCTCAAATTCAAATCTCTAATTCACCTTCAAAACTCTTTGCTTGAATCTGAATCTTGGAAAAAAATTATGAACATAAGAGGAAATATGAATATAATGTAAAAATACTAAATAGTAACTATATAATAGTCTTTCTAATTAACCACTCATTCATTCACTTAAGTGTTAAATCAACGAATAGCAGGTAGAAAGACACATTGCAAAAAATATACAAATAAAATTTTTCCAGGCCAAAGTTCAAGAACTCTACCGTCTTGATCGCCTCTTGCAGGAAGAATCCGGGACTCTTCAAAGTTTGCAGCAAGATAAGGTACAACACTACTAAATTATTCAAGAAACTAAACATTTTTAAAATTATTATTATTACAATACCTACTGATTTCTATTTTTATTCATATGAAGTAATAAAAAATTAATAACTCATAGATTTTCATAAGTTGAGAAACAGTTTGCATTTAGGTATGAGAGTAAAAGGAAAACAAAAAGACATACAATATGCCAGAAATGTGTGCAGTGCATTCGTATTTGAATGATTACTCGGATTTTTTCTGCGGTGGCAATGGGGGACAAAGCGACAAAGTTTCTTGTTATTAACTACAGTAAGCCACTCTTAAGACAGAATGATGATTTGTGCACAATTCTTATCTGTAAAGCAATTTTAAAATGGACAAAAACGGCATATTCGGTGCAGTTTTTATCCTAATATAATTTAATATTTCAACAATTTTCAATATTAGGAACTTCTATTAACTTTTTTTCTCCTTTAATGTGCAATCACAAATGATCCATGTGCAAAGTGTTCATGAAAATTTACAATTACTAGATGACTGTATTGCAGAGTTGATTGGCATGTGATGCATGCTCTTAAAGATACCCACCTTCACAGCCATGGCACTTGTGGATGGGTTTTTATATTCCTACACTTATGATATTGACCTTTAGAGCAGGTAACTCTGGGTAACTCTTTGAAATAGTCTTGGCAATCTTAATTAAATTGCATGCTATAAACATCAACACGATTAGCCACAGTGTTCATGTATTCGAATACATTGAAGCTTTTTATTATGTAAAGGGGATGATATTATTGCAATTGATTGAAATTGTTATTTGCATATACATGTTTTTAATGTAATGCTGTTTTTTTATTTGTATTTTTTTTAATATCTTCACTAGCAACATTTCTTGTAAATTTGCCCTGAAAATATAGGTTTTCGTGTGCCCTCTCTGCCATTTCATAATTCAAAACTATTTTCTAAAAGTAACCCTCTTGGCTATTTATTCAAAGTGCCAACTATTTGCCTAGTTTTGACTTCTATCATAAAAGACAAGCTAAGCTCGAATAGTTAGGAATTAATAAAATCCCTTAATAAATACTGGGGTCTATAATATTATGGTCAACATTAAAAAATATTTAAAATCACTTTCTCTTTTTAAAGTATTTTACGAATCTGAGTCTTAAATTCAAATCTCCAATTCACCTTCATATCTCTTAGTTTGAATCTGATTCTTGGAAAAAAATTATGAACATAAGAGGAAATATGAATATAATGGAAAAATCCAAAATACTAACTATATAATAGTCTTTCTAATTAACCACTCATTCATTTACTTAAGTGTTAAATCAACGAATAGTGGGTAGAAAGACACATTGCAAAAAATATACAAATAAAATTGTTCCAGGCCAAAGTTCAAGAACTCTACCGTCTTGATCGTCTCTTGCAGGAAGAATCCGGGACTCTTCAAAGTTTGCAGCAAGATAAGGTACGACTCTACTAAATTATTCAAGAAACTAAACATTTTTAAAATAATTATTATAATACCTACTGATTTTTATTTTTATTCATATGAAGTAATAAAAAATTAATAACTCATAGATTTTCATAAGTTGAGAAACAGTTTGCATTAAAAAAAAACACCAATCGTAGTAGTGGTGGTATTGACAGCTAGTAAAAGTTAGCAGTTCTACTTTCATGTATCCTTGTGTTATGGTTGTCTATAAATGGTGCTGATATATCCATGTTAATGATGGTTTTGTAGAATACTCCATTAATAAAGGATACTTGAGATAAGAGGATTTGTAAAGAAAATCCAGATTCAATATTTTAAAAAATAAAAAAGTTTTCAAATTTGTATTTGAAATTCTTTTAATTTAACAGCTTTTAGGCTGTCCATAAGTTGCTCATCCCAAACATTAAACTAATGGAACAAATTTACAAATACAATTAATAATAATAATAATAAAAATATTATATCTACTTTATATACCAACTTAATTAAGAATTGATGGGAAATACCTTAAGCTTGAGAGAGTAAATTCCTAACATATTTTCTGAGATTTGGATTTGAGATTCTTCAAAATATATATTTGGAGTAAAAAAAGGGGGGAATTTGACCCAGCTCTAAGTCTTACTGCTAGAAACCAAGACCCATTAAAACTGTGCTCTTTTCAGGAACTGCTAGAAAAAGCCCTCGGAGGACTGAGACACAAACTGCAAGGTAGTAGAGCGAACCCAGCAGAGGCGGAAAGGTATAGGAAACAACAGCGCCTCTTGGAGAAAGAGCTGAGTCGCATTCGGCTGCTGCTTGCTCACAATTCCAAGGTCAGTGTGCTGCTGTTGTCGAGAACAGAACAAGGGTTTTATGTACCTTAGATGAGGCTTAATATTTGCGCCAAGTAAAAAAAAAACAGCAACTACACCTCCTGCACAATGCAAAATAATAATAATTACAATAACAACAATAATAACAGAAATAACCAGAATAACACTATCAATAATAATAATAATAATAATGATAGTAACAATAATGATACTAACAATAACAACAATAATAACAGAAATAACAAGAATAACACTATCAATAATAATAATAATGTATAAAAAAAGTGCTGAACCTTTCACCCCCTTCTTCCTCAGCCTTTAATCAATGTACACAAAAATATTATCCTTTTTTCTTAATATTTTCTGAATCTTTTAATAAAATATCAAAGTGATAGCTAACAAAACTACCATAATTATCATAATACCATAAAATAAATATGATAGAACTGCAACAACAACATGAATGATAGCAACATTATCAATAATAACAACAATAACAATAATTGTAAGACTATACATGAAGCTAGCTTCACTGGTTGTGAAAGATGAAAACTTCTCTGTTAGATTTGAAGTTTCTCTGGAGGTTAATCTATTGTTCTGTGAATGGTAGGCTCTAATCTTACATTTACAGGATCACAGAATTGCCTTTAGTAGTGGAGCCAAGTTGTGATATCCCAATTTGTGATCTGCAGTATTATTCAAATCATTAAAACTAGTTATAAGTATATCATTTATTGTTTTATGTAGACATATTAAAATCCCTTGACTAATATTAATACATGGGTTGCTGTCAGACATCAAACACAAGACATATCGATGTAAGTTGCCCAGGCTATCACGGTGAATTGGATTAATTAAAGTCAAATCAGAATGGCCAACATTAAATAAGATTGTTAACAACACACTGTCCCAACATAGTATAGTGTGTGTTACTGTACTGTACTGTACTGTATATGTATCTCAGATAATATTTATACATTCTAGAACTTTATACAATGCATTGTACCCTCCCTCATTCCAAACCCTTGTTTACTTTCAAAGATGACTCTGGACTATCAGGGCAACAGAAGGATAGAAGAGTGATTAAATACTTTGCAATTCTACAACCAAGAGAACATTAAAATATAGTATAATTTTGAATAAAATAGTGTATTAAATTTATTATATATGGATTTAAGGGGCGGATGAAACAATAATATTACAAGGTGGTGGTAATATTACCATAGGGTTGAAATCGGAACTAGTTAACAAATGTTTAGGCTGGAAGGTTTTCTAGATGGTTCCATTGATGTAATTTCAATCTTCATAACTAGGATATATTGCATTTGTTTCTGTTAAATGGGTTTAATTAATCCTTTGACAGTCTTGAGGTTATGATTGGAGGCATGTGTTTCGAGATTATTGGTTTTGCTGCCATGGCAGTGTTCATTCATGTGTTCACAGAGATTTTCAGTGGTGAGGCCTATATATTGTGCAGTACATTATTAGCATTCTAATTAGTAATATTAAGCTACCAAATTCACAGATGTGACTGCCAATCAACCATTGTAAAATACACTTTCTTCCTTACTTCCATACATTTCTCATTTAGTTGTTGCAATACAAATATCTGGTCCATGCAACCTCTAAATGGCATGAAACTACACTGCACACCCCATGTGTTGTCTGCAATCTTTTCACTCATCATCTCAATTAATACTCTCCCAAGAACTTTGCCTGGAATACTCAACAAACTAATTATCTTATAATTCTTACATTCACTATTAATCCCTTGGCCTTTGTACAAAGGAACAATGACAGTAGTCTCCCAGTCATTAGTAGAATTCAAAATCCCAGCACACACATTGAACTCACACAATCTTGCAAGTACGACCATGCCCACACACTTAAGTATTTCACTTGTGATCCCATCCACATCCGCAGCTTTACCAATCTTTAACACTTTATTAGTTTTTAATCACCTCAGCCGCATTAATTCTTTCACTCCTAACATTCTCCCTATTTCTGCTACTTTATCCACGTTTTCCCCATATAATTGCTCAAAATACTCCTTCTATCACTCTCTTATACTGTTTTCATCCTAGATCATCTCATCATGTTTATTCTTAATGCCATAGGTCTTTCCTTGGACTCCTTGTTTAATGCTCTCTATCCACTTCCTGAACAGCTTCTTATTTCCTTCAAAATCCCTCTGCATTCTTTCTCCTTCTTTTAATCTCATTTTATCTTTACTCCCCTTTACTGCTTTCTTTGCATTACTCTTTTTCTCTTTGTATGTGTCTTAACCTCTTATGTTTTATCTCACTCTTCACTGCCATCATTTGTTTGTATGCTTTCTTTTCTCTCACAGCTTCTTTCAACTTTTCATTCCACCATGCATCTCTTTATAAGTTTTTTCACCACCGCAGAAGAGCCACATACATCTTTTTCTTCTCAACTATGGCCTCTTTTATTCTATCCCAAGCACTTTCTATATCATTAGCATTTATTTCTACATTCCAATAATGCTCTTGTAAAGCTATGTTTCTACCCAGCACTATTTCATATTGCGCTCTCACACTTTGAACCTGCAATTTTTACAATTTCCCCCTTACTTGTTAATACTTATGTCCTGCTTCCTCACAAAATTTCAACTTCTGATATCACTAGGAATTGATCCATTCCACATCCAGATCCATGCAAAGCCCTAGTATTCTTTACTAATTTTATAAATCTCTCATCTTACACCATAAAATCGATCATTGTTTTCTAATCGCCCCTTTGCCATGTATAAAAATCAATATATTTTTGCTTACATCATGTGTTTGACACAAATAACCCTTTTTATAAACACAGATTCAACTCCTTACCATTCTCATTTACCTTGTCATCGCCATACCTTCATAACACAATTTCTAAATTATCTCTTTGGGTATTCACCTAGCCATTCATATCTCCTAACGAAATCATTCTTTCACCTGGTTTACTTGTCTTCAAGACTTCACAGAGCTTCACTCCCACATTCTTATCTTCACCCTCCACCGGAGCATAACCATCAACCATCATAAGCCACAAATGCCTCTTTTTTATGGTACCCCATAGAAGCAAAACCGTCTCACAAACACCTCAGCTAATGGGCCAAAGATTGAACCTACTCCCTGATTTCACCTTACCCATTCATCCCCACCTGACCACAGTGTCAGGTTACTGTCAAAACATGTTTAAAATATCATGCTTGTTTAGGCCTAACCTCATAACCAACAGTATGAGTGCCCAATAGTGTGGCGCACGAATACTTTTATTAAAGCCCTTCTTTGTGCCAGTGTAGTTGGCGTCATGTAACACTCATGTCGAACTTTTACCGTGTGCGTTCTGTTAAATAAGAACAGTGCGTNTTATTGTGTTACTCAGAAGCTTGAAGAGACGGTAGCAGAGAATGCCCGTCTTGAACAAGAGCTGGTTGTTCTGCGGCAAAAGTGGCAAGCATCTCGCCGGGGATCAGGACAGTCCAGGTCCATGCCCATGGCCTCCTCTGACTCTGGGAGTCCTTCCAATGGCACAACAGTGGCATTGGAGGCAGAACTAAGGAGGGTACAACAACTGGTTGGGGACCTTCAGCGTCAAAGGCAGGAGCTTAGTATGCAGGTCCGACAACTCACCGAAAAGTCTCACAGTCTGGTTCAGCAGATGAGGCCAGGACCCACGGGGGTGGCAGGTACTGTGTATATCAGTACAGAGGGGAACTTGTTAACCTAATTTGTTTTGCGAGAGTGGTTAAAAAAATGTATAGATGTGTGACGTACACTTTTTTATTTTGAAGCGAAGTCTACCTAATATTATTTGAAATATATCTCCAAATCCAAATGGAGGTTCAAATATATATATTTTTTAATTTGCTGTGTAAAAATTATTATATTTTTCAAACTTTTTAACGTTAGCCATTATATATAATTTACCTCTTTTATTTATTGCATACATGGTTTTAACATATTTCTTCTCACCACCTTTCCTCCACAATGACTCAGAATTCTCCTCTCTCCTCCACACTTCTTTGCACTTCCTTCAGCCACCTGTCCCTTGGTCATCCTCTCAGCTTCCGCCCCCTCCCCACTTCAATATCCATCATCTTCTCTGGTATATCTTCTCCTCTCATGACCATACCACCTTAGTCATGCCTTATCTATCATGGCCTGAACTGGCTCCTTCCTAACTATTCCTTTCACCCTTTCATTTCTCATCCTATCCATTCTTGTCACTCTCATAATATTTATCAGAAATTTCATTTCACAGGTTTGAATTATGCTTCCATCCTGCTCCTTCATTACTCACACCTCCACTGTGTATGTCAATATTGGTACATAGTATGCCTTGTATATCACTCCTTTACGCTTCATCACATTCCTGCTCCAAATTATACTTCTCACACTTCTGAAAAAATTCTGCTTGCCTTCCTCTCTGGTTGATTTTCAATTTGTTTCTTCCACTCTCCTCTATTATATTCCCCAGGTATTTAAAGCTTCCACTATCTTCAACTGCTCCCCTCCTACTTTCACATCAGTCATGCACCTCTCTTTCTTTCTTGTTGTAATCACCATCTCATTCTCTCTTATATTAAACATAATCCATACTACTTCACCAATCCATCCTATGTACTTAACTGCTCCTGCTTTTAGCATGTTGATATTACAGGTCATAATGACAAAAATTGAACTTAGAGGTGTATATTAGCTCTCAATATTGTTATTGGTGAAGCTTCTTATTTGTTGAAGCTGAAATATTGTTTTCAAACCCTAATCAGATCTTATGAATATTTTGACTCTAGTCAAATTTTTCTAAGCTTCTCACAATTCTTAAAAAATATATATATAATTTCTTTCTAAAACCCAATATCACTTCCCTTTTTTCATTTATCTATACTTTTCTCTTTATTTCTTCTTTTCACCACAAAAAGAAGAGCAAAAAGATGGAATGTGGAAAATGGTTGCATAGGTAAAAAGAGAGTATAAAGAAGCTGAAAACTAATAATAATCTTCAACACATTATTAAGTTTTCCTATTACTATTTTGTTCTGTGCCACACCTTTACTACTCATTCAGACTAGGTAACTGGAATTTTATAATTGGTTAGGTTTGCATTAATGAAATTTCAGGTTAAAGTAGTGGATACTTATGCATAATTGCCCTTGAGGTAATCATTAAACTTAATAAGAGATGCCTAAACATAATCAGTGTCATCAACTTTTTCCAGCCTATAACCAGGTCAGTTTTGTAAAACGCCTCGATATTCCTCTATTCTTCCGCCATTATTTCTTCTTTAATTGCTTCAATTCCTCTACTTTCACTTGCACAATTTATGTTATCTGCTCCTCCAATCTTTTTTTTTTTCTCTCCCTTGTGGTCTTTTTCCTGCAGAAAACTATCTGTATCATTTTCTTTGTTTTTCTCTCCTTCTACATCCCTAATACATCCAGACACCATATCGGCCTTGCTTCTTCAATCAGTTATTTCATATAAACATTTATATATATATATATATAAAAATACTAGACTTTATTCTCAATTTAACACCACATTGATAACATTTTGTGTACTGAGGTTGAGGAGCAATGTGGTGATATGCACCTTAGCTATTACTTACTATTATTTCCTCAAAGTCAAACTTTGGATTATATTAATAAATTATGAGCTTTGGAGGGAGAAGGGAGAGGTTTTACAATTGATCACTAAAGTGTAGTATTCCTCATAATACTATAGTTCAAGATATAAGATATGTGTATACATTTGAATGTGTCCTACACACACACATATACACACACACATTAATACTTAAAAGATACCTAGAAAAAGAAAATTAACTTACAGCCTTAAAAAATAATCTATCAAATTATGTATTGACCGGTTGGTTAGTTGTGAAGAATGAATCACAAAGTACCTCCCATCATCCCTTTCACATACTAACTTTGGCTCTGTATGTTGTTGTTTGATGAATTTGTTAACAGGATCCAATAGAGAACACACTAAATCCTCTAAAGAAGCTATTTTATTAGTATGTTCAACACCAAGCTAATTAACAGCTTAATCGTTTTGATGGTCTAAACCCTAAGGCATCACTCTTGCGATAGACTGGACTACTGATGATGAAGGATCAGGGTATATTTAATCTAAATTCAACCTCCCTCACCCGTAACACTTAAGTGTAAGTAGTACATTATGTACAACCCAAACGTGTAGCAAGATGCGGTGCTAAAAAATATGTATTTTAAAGCGCTGGAATTGAGAGGGTATCTAAGAGGAAGTGCATCTGCATTAGTGTGAAAAGAGAATGGAAGAAACCACCATTTTGGGCAAGATTAGACCCTTGATCTCCCCGTTACAGGTATTTCAATGTAATGTGAACTTAGCTCTTTAGACTGCAGGACTACCAGTTCTTATCTCCAGAAAATATAAAATAAACCACAGGAACATGTGAAAGTGGTACTGTTAGTGAAAGAGTTTGTATAAAAGGTTTTACAATCCAAACTGATAGGTAAGGTTTGTTTAAATTGGAAAAAAGATAAGATAAGGTGCAAACAAACTATATGAGTTGACCGGGGCAGAGATGGTAACATATCATTTGAGTGAAGAAAGTCTATAGGTAATACAATTTCCTTAAATAAATTTATATCATCATTTTGTTTGTCTTGTTATTTTGATAATTAATTGTGGTAGAGTGTGTTTCGGTGTTTGAGATATTAGACCCCAATGATAACAAATTAATTCAACACCTTATCTCAGTCGGTAGCGGGTCTGGCTACTGAGCTAAGGGTCCTGGGTTCGATTCCCGGCATGGCCGAAAAACTTATCGTTGGTTAAATGTGAGTTTACATTTTCACAGTGATAAATTAATCGCTGGGGACTGAATTTTATGCCTGTCCTAGTCTTAAGTTAGATTATAAGGCATATGAGGCTACGATAGTACTAGCAAGCTGGTAGTGGAAAATATATGTCTTGAATAAAAAACTACCACAGGCTGGAAACAATAATGGACGTGAAAAAAATAACGACTTAATTGAAAGCATGGATTGTGGTTTCAATAATTTTGATTTAGTTTTTTTTTTTTCTCAAGTATATTTATATTTTACATCAATATTTAACTTCTAAACTGTCTCACTTTATTGTTCCAAAGTAGGCCTACTATTTGGAGAAATTAACACATTTAGTCTAGGTACCACAAGTAAACCTCCAGATTTTGTTTATGGTATTTCTTTGGACACTCATTTGAAGTTCAGGGAACCAGAATAAACAATTGGAAATGTATAACTTTTATATTGATATAAAATATTTGGTAAAACTTATTAAAGCTTTCAAACTTTTATTCAACTTGACAATTATTGAAATAGCATATTAAAATTCTCCTAAAATATTTTTAAATATGCATAGTAAAAATATAACGAACAAACCTTTTCAATGTATTAAAATGCACATGGTAATTTACATGGTGGGTAAAGGATATGCCAAAATTGTGTAAAAAAACTAATTTCAGCTAATTTTGACTAAATTTGGTACTTGTTTAGTTATCTAACTCCATTTAACATAACTTAAAACAATTATTTTTCATATAAAATAATCAAAGAAATTTTATCTTATCATTGATTTTTTTAATTCTAAACTACTTTTTTTATGTCTGTCATGCTACCTGTTCATGATATATTCATATGTATGATAATTACTTTAATGAGGTAGGAATGAGGAAGGAAGCATTATAGAGCTAATCTACCCATATTTGTATGGAAGGAATTGGGAGATCATTTAGGAAAAACCACTCTCAAATGATCCGACAGGGATTAAAACCTTGATCTCCCTGTAATTCGTAGGCCAGTTCAACACAAGAGTGATTACTTAGACCATTCACCCACTGAAGCGGGTTATTGCATTGTTAATTGTAAGCTCGTCAAAGAGGGTAACTTTAGACAATTTTAAAATCCAAGCAGTTACAAAAAGTATACTTTTAATTATGTTCAAGAAATAGTTTAGCTCATTTCTGGACTAATTTCAAGAATTTGGCATCCGGCTGAGTAAAAGGAATTAAAATGTTGCGACACTCATGTTTTTCATATACAAACTCAAGTTAGACAGGGTAGTGGGTACTGGGTAACATGATCCAAACACCTTTAATTTCATCATCAAATTCAGCATGAATCATTTGCACAACAAATTTTTTTCTCAGTATTTTTTTTTTCAAGTATGTTTCATTTTTCTTCTACAGGAAAATATTCCTCAATGTCTTTGTCACTTTGACTGCAAAAAAATTTGGAGTTGTCACTTTTGTCATGGATGGAAAATGTATTGTCAGATTTGTTGCCTGAGCAAACTTAAATTGAAGATTGTTTCCTTTTCTGTTTTTGATGCTCCTGGTTACTCTCTGACATTGAATCACTGACGCTAGGCTTTAGTGACAAATTTTTATTCTTCTTTCTTGCTGTGAGAGGGTGTGTATCCTTAATTTTGCTTTTTTTAAGAAAGTTTTTGAAGCATGCCACTTATTCTTGGACATTGTCGGCATATAGGCACACCATTTGCCATGTTTTTTGGAATTATTTCATGCATTTGTTGCCAGTCAAGGGGAATTAGGCCAGAAGCCTTGAAACCAGCTAGTACATTTCCCTCATTCTTATTACTCATTGCACCTAGGTACTACTTTAAAATCCTGGAGAATGTGTCTTTAGGGATGGTATATCTATTTTTCTATTTACAATCCACCAGCACTTGGCTCCACTAAAATTTTGAGTGGCTTGAAATAAGCATGGCATTAAATACCCATTACCTATTGCTGCTAACATCACATACGTGCTTGATTTACTGCTGTGTATTAGTTGTTTTGGGTTTTGAGACTTTCTTCTCATGCTGGCCTTTTTTCCTTTTGGGGTTGTTTGTTAAATTGCTTTTAGTCGTAATTGACAATCAAAAATGGCTCCACATCTTTAAATGTGTTATCAAGTTTGTCAAAATAATTGATAATGGCTGTCTCAATGTCTCATAAATGGCAGTTTGAGCCCTTTTTATATTTTGACTGAACCTAGTTGTCAGTTTATCTTTATACCCGTAAAGGAATGAGTCCGTCCAATCTCGACTTGGTAAATTGTTAGGGAACCTTTTGTCCATTTATTCCTTTCCAAATGAATGTCATACGTTGTTAATGGGAACCCCCAGTCTATCACCATGGAAATAAACTGGACCAATGTTTCATCAATTTCTCCTAAAACAGGCTAGGCGTCCATATTTCCCTTTGTTTTTACCTCTGATGTGCCTGTTTAGTGTCGCTCTAGTCACTTCCAATTCTTTAGCCACTTAATGTGAACCCTTCTTTGACCATAGCCAGTGCTCTCTTCAACTGCTCTCGTATGTCGGTAGCATAAAATCATCCTCCAATCACCTTGTTTTGGTTTCTTGCCATGATACATATTCTGTAAATAAAAAAAATTATGGTAAGGTATACTCACAATTATCAAAACATGGTGGCCTCATGTTCGTGTCTAATGTAAAAATGGTCCAGTCATGGTGGGAATGTCTCCCAGGGTGATTACACCAATGAGTCATGAATCCACTCACTCACTATAAAGACCTTGATTATGGAGTAACTTGAGACACATATCCTAAATCACCCCACATGAGAAACACGTCAAAAATCTAAACTGAATTTTTTATTGTTTTAAGCAAAATATTTTTAAATAAAGAAAAAGTTGTCTTTATTAAGTTTTCAAAAGATACAAATTATATACAAACTTTATGTACAGTACTGTATGTTACAAGAAAAAATAAATTTCAGTACAGTAAAAAAAAATACTTAGCTTGTTATAATAAATCACTTATCACAACAGTATTTCCACAGTTAATTGATTATTACAAAAAATCATCACAAAACTTAACTGACTGAATGCATGAAATCAGTAAGTTTTGGTTGTTGTAAAGATTTGAATCTAGAAGATGTCGCAAGATTATTCATTAAGCATGGTAACAAAAGAAATTGTTTTCGAGAAAACACAAACAACGTTTCACTTTGACATACTTCTTATGACCGAGCAGAAAATAAATTGGTGGGTCCCCCTTGCACTCAAGTATGGCAACAAAAAAGTGTCGGCAACCGGGTAGGGTGACTGACCTTTGTCCACTCACTGAGGTAACATGTGTACACTCACTGACACACAGAACAATAGTTGCCAACCATCGGACATCACTATTATATGCCATGTCCTTAGTTTTAATATGCTGTAGTTGTTTAATGCTTATTTAGTAATGATTAGTTTAGTTGTGAGGTATAACATATTTGTTTGGATAATCCAAACAGACCCCAGTTTAATTTAGTTCAAATATACCATAAAACTACATTTCTTACGGGTATTATACATTTAAAGTCAAATAATTATAAGAGCATGAAAAATGTTTGCCTTTGTTTTTATAGAAAAGCCAATTTTAAATAAGAAATCCATTTCGAAAGTTCATTTTGCAAACCATCTTAATAATACCAATATTCATATTTTTTGTGAAAAATGTAGGACTTTAAAGGGCACTTGCTAAAAATATTAATTATATCAACACACCACTTGAGGTGTCCATTTCCAAAGGGTGCCTTGTTCGCGCCTAGTGAATTTTGGGAAACAACAAAAAAATTATATTCAACTTATTTCACAATTTAAATAAATGAATTTTCGTATACTTATTACTGCAATTCATATAAGTATTCTGGAGGAATAAAAGCTTGCAGAAACCATAGGTTCTTCTTAAAAAAAGGAAAATTACTTGGACAAGGTGCCATTTGGAATTGCATGATGGACAAAGCCTATTTTGGAACTCTTTAAAATGGACAAGCAACATTTTGATTTTGTGAGAATATAAACCATAACTTAAAGATAGTCATTTATCATTTTTGACATTATTTCATAGTAAAACTTGTAAAAGTAAACACAAATAGGTTCAAGAGTATTTGTAGGCATTTGCATGAATATGAATGAAAAAATTAGATAAACCTTTTTATATATTCAGGATTCTTTGGAGATAGATAATATTAAAGAACTTTAAACTTCAGAGAATCATAACATGTTATTTAAAACAGTTTATATTGCACTTTGTATGTAAGCAAGTGGATTATTAAGTCATTTTTTAGTTACACATTATCATCAAGATCATGCATCAGGCCTCCTTCGTTTTCATCTTCTTAAAGGTCTCCAGAGTCTCTGACCAACTTTTAGAAGTTGGGCAGATTCTCCCAGTCTTCACCATAATGAAGTTGTAGTAACCTTTTGACATCATCTTTCTTAATTTGTTTCACAACAACGCCTATTTTGACTAGCTGGGTATCAATATCAGCATTCTTCCTGTTTGGATGAAAACCTTTCTGTAAATTCCCACATCTGTGTTGTATGAGGCTTCACCTATAAAAAAGAATATCTGATTTTGGTGTGCTTCCCTGGGTGATAGTGAATCTCTTGCATACAGTAAAGTGGAAGTGACACTGGTTAGGTTTCTTCAAAATGTTCCCTGTTGCCGCTTTCCAGTTGAAGACATTGAAGTCCCTCCCTATCTTCAGGACAGTTCTATTCTTCTCAAACACCCTATAGTACTCATCAGGTTTGGATATTGTGCTCATTTTCTTGAGTTATCTTTCAATGCGCCCAAACTCACGGTCGGGTGGAACAAAGGAGTGTCCAGGAAGGGTAAAGGTAAGATGAACTTCATGAATGTTATGGGGGGCTTCGTAAAACCACTTTTTCAGCATACCAATCATTATCATGTTTCCAAGTGTAAATCAAATTTGTATATGCCGGCTGAGGGTATTTTGATGTTCCTTCACACACTGTAAAATTATACAGGTACAATTGACATGGATAATATGTGGCTTGAAAAAGAATTTTTGGTAACACCAAGTTTTTTTGGCGGTCAAATGTAAATGTAATAGCTTTCTCTACATTTCTTTTCTAAAGTGTGAAAATGCATTGGCACACCTTTTATGAAGCTCGAACTCAATTTCAAGAGCCTTATCATTTATACATCTTTCCTTATACTGCAAGCATTCTAAACAGGCATCTACAGCAGGTGAGTCAAAACTTAGGTTATATTTCTGGACTTAAATACTTCTGAAGTATTCATACTTTATTTTCAGGGCCTCTTCGGAACATGAACAATTGTAAAAGGCATGTAGTTTTGTAATTGTCAATGCATTGTCTAAATACTTCTTATTAGTCTGGTTATTACGGCAGTAATGAGAATGTAATGGCACTAGAGACTCAATGAAAGTTTTCACTGAATTCTTTTTCCCTTCATGCCCTTGTGAGCGATGATCACCACCACAATTTTCTGTGGCACATGTGCCAGTTTCAAAGTGAGACCTACAAACTCTATCGACCTTTTTCTTTGAAACATTTAAAATGCCCAAAAATGCCTTTTGGCAGATTTGAACTTGTTTTGAGTGACCATGTTTTGTGATAGGTATTTAATACCTATGCCAAACTTGAGTATCTTGTTTACATTCTACTCTGGCTCGTTTACGTTTAGGTGATTCTGTTATTATATATTTCAAGATTAAATTATCCTGATGTATTTTAGCTGATCTGTAAGCCATTTTTCTTGGATAGAAACTGTTATGAAACCTACACACATTTTTAAGTGTGAGTTGTGAGCAATATAAATCATTTTGATGCTTGTGTTGGCAATCGGGTAGTTTTGGCAGGCACTTCAAAAAATACTTACTCTTTTTGGATTCCTCTCTTTTTTCTGCCTTTTCCTTTATCACATATCACACTAAATTACTTAGCCAACAACTTTAATAGTTCCTTCAAATTACTAAACACTTTCCTTAATGAGTGAAGACTAAAATACCTCAAAACAACTAATATTATTGATATTCTCACAAGGCACTTTTCACAGGCAAATGATAGACTTTCTGATCGTCAAATATATTTTATTTTAGTTTTGTTTCAATAAAAATTTAACACTACCAACTTCACAATGTGTATTACTCAAAACAAATAAAGCAAAATACCAAGGAAAAGAGAGTTTAATAAACTATGTAACAATGCTTGAGAAATGGACAAGGTTCGTTTTGAGACTTCATTCAGCAGCTTGCTTACTGAGGATATGAGACAAGGAACCTTTTGTTCCTGTATAAGGTTTGTTTTAAGATGTTGCCATTTTGGATATTTGGTTGTGGACAAGCGACACTTTGGAAAGGGTAAGGATTTTCAAATGCAATTTTTAAGGATTTAAGGATGTTTTGAAACTGTAAAACATACGTGAGTTAAAAGATGATACCAAGACGAAATCAGTGATAATAATAACACAATTTTTAATTTTTGTGGACAAGTCACCCTTTGGAAATGGATGCCTCACTTGCAAATTAACTAAACCTACTGCACACCCAGCCCTAGTGTGTATATATTTATTAATTAAATACCAGGATGAACTCAAATAGTAAATATCTTCAAAATCACAATATGGAGTCAAACTAGTTTTTCAAGATTTGTGGTTGACCACTCTTACCACTAAGTCATGGAGATGAGCAAATCTTGAAAGTATTAATTATTCTTTACTACCCGTTCAGTTAGTATGCATAAGTACTAAATACACTAATGGGTCAGGAATTGAGAAGGTTGAATTAAAGGAAGTGAACCCACATTTGCATGGAGGGAGAATGGGAAACAATTTAAGTAAAAAATAAACAAGGGATGCCAGTATTGTAGTGTTTATATGTAGGTTAATAAATAGTTAAGGTATGACTTATTGACCTGAAATTTTTTAATTGTAGAAAGGTAAAAAAAAACATCAATTGTCATATTTATTTAATAATAAATTACAATTTCAATCAATGAGCAATTTTTGGACTGCAAAATTAGTCAAAATTTAAAAGTTTTTCGTTAAATAATTGTAATGTATTTCCATATAGGTTGGCTACCCTGTGTGGTGACGCAATAAATCATCTGCTTCCCATAATGCCCCATCCTAGATGGCTATTGATAATATTATCGATAGTGTTCCCGACCAAACCTACCAGTCAAGCAGAAACATTAAGACCACTAAGTCGTGTTTGATTTAAGCCGTCCTTACCATAACGCGGATGTGACAATAATCATTTAAAATAAGCAATAAAACAAAACAACATTTTGCATAGAAACTAACATTTCACTGTTTTACTTACAAGAAGAATCTATTTGAAATATAAAGTTTCCAACTATTTGAAAGTTTTTAACTTCAAAATGGGGACTAAATACCAATCTAGGACCTGTTGGGACACTTAAGGCCCAGTAGACGCCAAGAACTAAGTCGTAGTGTGTTGCTGCAGGTGCTGGCCCTATTCCAGGTCGCAAGCGCCACCACAGCACCTGGCTGGAGACTGACCTCGACTCGTTGGTGACTCTTGACCACGGCCTCAACTCGCCGGCCAGCCCCCAGCATCAGGTGTCCTCGCCAACACCATCCCACTCACCCCTCTATGTGAATGCAGACACCAACAAGAGGATAGGTAAATACTCGTCCCGCCACAGCAAGTCTAATCGGTCTGTAAGGTTTAACCTCGACAACACCACAGATAGTCAAACTTCTCTCGACTCTTACGCTCCTCTTACAATCCTCAATAACAATCATTCAAGGTTGATACAAAGAGCTTTCACTTTAGATAATCAGGAGATATCCCGGCGATTGGTTAACAATTCTTTGAACTCTGTAAGGTTTAACCTCGACAACACCACAGATAGTCAAACTTCTCTAGACTCTTACGCTCCTCTTACAATCCTCAATAACAATCATTCAAGGTTGATACAAAGAGCTTTTACTTTAGATAATCAGGAGATATCCCGGCGATTGGTTAACAATTCTGTGAACTCTGTCCCTTTTCGAAGATCAAACACTTTGGATATAGCTAAGTTTAACAAGCACTATAACAAAAATCTTTTGAGAAAATAAGTATGAAAAATTGGTTTTAAATACACCTTAAGTATCACATAAAGCTTACTCTACAAATGCCATATTAATAGAGTAAAAAATTGACTATTCAGTAAAAAAAATGTACATGTATGCAGATTTCTGATCCCCAAGCATTGTTTTTTTTTATGAACACATTGAAGTTAGATCTACTTTAATTCTCTAGGACACAGTTTCAGAGAACTTTTTATTTTTAATCATTACATTTAACATAATAGTTAGATACTAGGGAAATAATTAATGACAATATAAATCACAGTAAAGGGATATGCTTCAATTTTTTAATTGTTTTGTATTTTCATCTACCTTTAGTTACAAATCATTCCTAAAATATTTCCTTAAATAATTTTTTTATAATAATAATAGTTAAAAACAACTAGTTAAAATTAAAATAATGAAAATGTTGGCTAATTTTATAGAACTAGATACTATTTTTTCCGCCAATTAATTCAAATAATATAATGTGATTAGAGACATAAAATGTATGCAAAAGATTGAAATGCCCATCTTAAGAAATCTTTAAACATCAGAGACAAGACGGATTTGGACTATGTAGATTGGGTAACACATACAATAATAATTGACCTGATTCTCAATAAATTATTCAGTACTTGAACCCAAATAATACACACATACTTACATTGCAAGCCTTCACATTTCAATTCCAGTGAATAGAATTAGAGAATATTAACTATATTACTAAAGCATTTTATAAATACTTTAGCTTGTAAGTTAGTAGTTCAAAACTTCCTGACTTCTTAATAAAAACATAATGTTTATGGTTTTTCTTTACAAATTAAAATTAAAATACACATATTGTACGTATGGCTTCATGTTGGTAAATTTATTTATATTTATTAATATTAGAGAGTTTAATGTTTTGCTAGTTAAATCAGTTAAATGTATGTGGTTAGAAATGAAGAGTGTAAAAAACCACGGCCCACTGACATAATCTAAGCACCGATATTAATTAAAATACATAGTCCAAGATGGATCTTTCTATCATTTCAAGCTGTACATTGGTTCTAAATAACCATTCTCGTGCTTTTTTTTTTTTAAACACTTCATTAAGTTATACACTTGGCATAAAACATCTTCAGGGCATGTGTAAATAAACATTGTTACTACATATACACAGATATTTTGTAGTTAATAAGTTTAGGTGAAAAAAAAATGGTTTAAAGGAATATTAATTGTCACTGCAGCTTTAATACTTGAGGGGAGTGAGACAAAATTATCACAAATACATTTTAAATGTAAATCACACAAGTCTAGTTCATATATCATGTGTTCATTTGAAAATTTTCCTCCTATTATCTTGAAAACAACATTGTTAAAACATTTTTTCTCAAAACTAAAGTTGTTTAGTTTTTAAGGGGAGGTAGGAGAGTGAGATTAGTATGACCTTGAGTGGTATTAAGGCTGCTATGATTTTTTTAAATGAGACCATGTTTTTTTATCATATATTCTTGTAGCTCCCATTGTGGCATTTTCAATATAGTGGAGTCAAGATTTTTCAAATAAAAATAATCAAGCCTCACAAGTTTCAGCATCGTTGGCGCTGGGTGTAGCACTATAATTATTCAAACATACCGTGGAAAGGTAGAAGTGTGTGTGTATGTATGTGTATGGTTGCGCTCACATGTGTATATATTTGTACAGGTTTATGTATTTTTGTAGAAGAATAAACAAAATAATTACTGAGCAAACCATGTTCATGAACTGAACTTTTGGGATTAGCCACATATTGACCCAAAATTTCCACTTGGAGTTAATTCATTTAACATTGTACGCTCAGTCAGTTTTTTGTTTGTGACAAGGCCGGTTTCTTTAAATTTTTTAACAAGATTCAAAACATAACAATGTGATGAATTTGTATTTTTAATCATATTATTGGTTAAAAGCTGCTGCTGTTCTTCAAGCACTTTGATTTTCGATTTCATACAGAAAAATTCATTCTGATTTCTCTTCCAGACTGTAAACTATTTTTTTTTAAATCTTAAATTCAGATGAAAAGTAAATGAGTCACCTACCAGATTTGTAACTGGCATTGCTATTAAATATAATGCTTTGTTTACATTTTTGGTTATTTATCTATGTCCTCTATAAATACAGATTCATAGACACACACACACACACATACTCTACATTCCCTTAGTATGTTTGAATAATTCTAATATTAAGCCCAGCGCCGGCTATACTGAAACTTGAGACTCATAAATCATGATAATTTTTACTTGAAAAATCTTACACCACCAGGATTTGGATAAATATGACATTCCTTCTAAACCTTCTATTAGAGTTGGATTGAATCCACTATTTTACAAATCCGAATATGAATCTTGGAAAAAATTATGAACATAAAAGCAAATAGAAATATAATAGAAAAATAGAACATTCCAATAGTATATTTATTCATTATAACATTCAAACATTCTGTTAAGTGTTAAATTACTGGTCTGGGACCTGGTTGTTGAGTTCATCCTATAATTGTAATTGGTTCTGAACCACCAGTAAGCAGTATTATAGCTCCAAAACAAATTTCACTTGAAAAATTGAACAAAAATTTTTTTTTAAGGGATTTGAGTCTCAAATTTGAGAACATGTTCACTTCCCTTGAAATTTTACCTCAAGATTACCCAAAAATCATAGAAACTGTGTTTAGTTTGTGTTAAGGATCTATAAATTTTCTACATACTATTTAATGTCATTGAGGTAGAAGAGAGATATATTTTATGTACTAAAGTTAAATTAATTTTAACTTCCCATAAACACTGCCATGATTTGCCTGCCACTCGATAGCTATGTTTTTTTTTTGGTCTCACGACCTTCACTACCACATTATGTTGTTTTGGAATTTATATGCGTGTTCTGTATTAGTATATGTTTAGTGTACAGTTCTACAGGTGTTTCACTCGCTCTTGGGCCCTGAGTGCTTCATACACCAATTGCGTCCAATAGTTAGAAAGTTATAAATAAGGCAAACTCACAGTTCAAAAGCGAGCGAAACACCCTGTATAAAAGAGCATGTGTCATTATTTTTGCAATATTGGTTGAATGCTTTGAGTAACATATTTGTTTAAAAGCTCTATGATTTTTTTTAAGTTGATAAGAATCATATTTCATTTAACAATTCATAACTTATATTTAATATATATATATATATAAATAAACTGCATGTTTATAATAGTTGCATAACTGTTACAATGCATGTTTGTGATTGTTGAAAAATAAAGTTTTTTTTAAATGTGGTATTTTTGGGTAAATGGGTTTAAGATGTGTACATAATGAAACCGCACAGTTTTGATTTGATACATGCATGTTGTAAAATGTTTGTAAATTGTTTTTGAAAGTGACTTTGTCAATTATTTTGTGTTTTGTGTCACCTAATTCCCATCCTATCACATGTATATTTAGTGTTTGGTGTGCAGAGAGGCCAAATTGCTGCCTTTCATGTCCCTATCACCACATCATCAACACGCATGAAATGTAGGACTACTCACCTAATTCCCATCCTATCACATGTATATTTAGTGTTTGGTGTGCAGAGAGGCCAAATTGCTGCCTTTCACGTCCCTATCACCACATCATCAACACGCATGAAATGTAGGACTACATGTAATCCACATAGACACTCTTTGGAAAGGTCACTTTGTTTAAGGGAGGAATTGATTTGGGCTTGAAGATAAATTTTATGTCAAGAGGAGCCTGATTTGGTCATAAAGGTCAACTACATGTATATAATAGACCAATTTGGTTTAGAAGTTCATATACATTTATAGATAAACCTGGTTTGTTTGGAAAGGCAAATTGCTATTCTAGGGAATCTGACACCCTAGCTCTGTCGGTAGCATGTCTGTCTACTGAACTAAGAGTCCTGGGTTTGATATCCAGCAAGGATGAATTTTTATCATTGGTGAAAGGTTGGTTTTCCCTTTCACAGTGATGAATTAACAGCCAGGGATTGTATGTTGTTCCTGTCCTAGTCTTAAGTTAGATTATAAAGCATATGAAGCTACGACAGGCCTAGCAAGTCAGAACTGGAAAAATATATGGCTTGAATAAAATACTGACCCAGGTCACAGGCTGTAAACAGTGATAGGTGTAAAAAAAAATGCATTTCTAGGGAGGCCTGGTTTGAATAGAAAGGCCAACTTCATGTTTAAGAGGGCTTAGTTTGTCTCTAGATCAGTGATTCTCAAACACGGTTCCATGGAACACTGGGTTTCTGTGAGCCCATGTCCAGGATTCCATGATAATTGGAAAAAGTTGCTTTTTGTTGGCCTCTCCATAGTTTTTGGACAATGTGAAAACATGTTAATAGAACTCTAATATCGGAAGAAAATAAAGAGAAGAGTGTATTAATGTTAAAAGTGAGGTTAGTAAGAAAATTGATGAGCCTAGTTCAAGTACTGAGGGACAGTAATTGGTAAATATAATTAGGCAATAAATTATCTTAAGATATTATATTCAAAAGTATGGGTTAGTTATTATTTACAAACCCTACTGGTCTGCACGTATATTTTTTCAATTTACACCTCTAAAACATAATATGTGTCAGCCAGGTAGAAGTTCCTGAAATTTTACAAAATATTTTAAGGGTTCCCCCTAACAAAAAAAAGGCTGGGAATCGACGGTCCAAATGATCACAGAAGTAGTTTTAGTATTTGTACAAGGGCTTGTCGTTTTATTCAGCTATTAAACTTTCTGGAGGGAAGGTTGAGTAAAATGCTTTGAAAAGTGCAAGTTAAACTCATCTATTTATTTCAACTTGACACCCACAATTTCTTTCCCAACTTCTATAACATTATAAAATAAATTAAGTGACACTAGCCATTCGTCTTGAGTTTAATTCATGAATCAAGGTGTGATTTTTTAAACATGTATTTTAAATAAAGAAAAATGCGGATACAATCTTTAACTAAAAGATTAATACATGTTTATTCCTAGGGATAGGAATGAGGTTTATTAGAGGAGGAACACTTGCACTAATGAGGAAATAGGATCCGGAAAAACCACCTCCGTTGCAACCAGCTAGGATTCACACCTCAACCTCCCCTCACTGACAATCCATTCCATTTCAAGTTTCATGCCCATAGGACTAGAATACAATGTAGAGACTTACAAATGTTTTAACTTCCCACCCCCAAATTGTGATATCACTTTCGAGTAGTCCACCATCTCAAATACCTTAAAGCAATAGATTGTTTCACTTTGCAGTTTATTTTTGCAAAGTATTATTAAACATTCAATATTGAAATGTTGACAATATTGTTGAAAATGTGTTCTACTTGGTAAATACATAATTATTTAACATTTTACATCCATTACTGTTTCCCGCCGGTGGACTGGGTAAGTTTTTTGTTCAAGACATATATTTTCCACTACCGACTTGCTAGGCCTGTTGTAGCTTCATAATTCATATAATCTATCTTAAGACTAAGGCAGGCACAACATCCAGTCCTCGGCCATTAGCGTATCAATATGAAAGGATAAACCCATATTTTCATCAATTATCAATTTTCGGCCATGACAGGAATCAAACCTGGGACCTTTAGATCAGTAGGCATAAATGCTACCAACTGAGCCAAGGTGTCAGACGGCTAATTACCATACGTTTCTGTATTTATTTTGTTCCTGCAAACTATCAGTGACTAACTATTGAACTCGAAATAGTGAAAGATAACTTTTATCAGTTTGGTGCTCCCGTTGTAATGCATACACTTAGTCAAATTTGTACATTAAAAAAAAAGTTTCAGTGGCTGAATGGCTTAAGGCATTACTATTGTGTTAAACTATCCTGCTGATGACAAGATCGGGGTTCAAATCCCTGTTAGGTTTACTGAGGGTGGTTTTCCCTAAATGGTTCCCTACTCTTGTTCCTCATAAATGCGGGTAGATTACCTCTAAAATGCTTCCTTCCTCATCCCTACCCCATTAGAGTAATTGATAAAATATGCATACAAACTGAACAGGTAGTAAGATGCGGTGATTAAAAAAAAGTTTTAGGTTACTGGATTAAAATGTTTCACAAAACACAAAAAAGCAACACTTTTGTTAAAGCATTTTAAACTTAACATGCTTAGCAGCTTTTTAACAGTTAGTTTACACATGTTGCCTCAGACATTCTTTGAAATTAATATTGGTATTTAATACTTAATTGTAGAAATGTCAAAACATAAAATTACAATTTCCTGTATTTTATTTTAGACCTAAAAGCAAAATATGAAATATGTAGTTACAAGACTATTTTTTTTTTAAACAATTTAGCAGGATAAAATAGATCCATGAACATTATTTTTAATATTATTTTAGTAAATCTCTTACCCACGTCAGTAATAACACAGTATAAGGTAGTCTGTCCCAATGGACTAAGTAATCATTGTCAAAGAGGTTGATGTTCAAATCCCGGCTGAGTTTTACATACGGTTGTTTTACAAATGGTTTTAAACTCTCCCTCCACACACATGCAAATATATTCCATCTAGATATGACCTCCTAAGTCCCTAATTATCTGCATCATCATCAACTGTTTCCTGCTTGTGGTCGGGTCAGTTTAGTAAAATGACTCCATTTTCCTCAATTCTTCCTCCTTTATTCTCTTCCATTCTTCTCCTATCACTTGCACACTCTCTGTTATCTGATCCTCCCATCTCTTTCTAGTCTTGCGGTTTTTTTTCCTACATACTTTATCTCCATCTTTCTCTTTACCATCCCCTCCTTTTACATACTCAATACATGCCCATTCCATTTCAGTCTTGCTTCCTCTACTATCTCATGTACTCCCTGTACTCCCAATCTTTCCTGGATAGCTTCATTCCCATAGCCTCCACTTTACTAGTTTCTCCTAAATTCACTGTCTCTGCTACATATGACTTTGGGTACGAATTATGCCCAATACAGCACTTTCTTAAACTTAGAGGGCACCTCTCTTCCCTATAGCAGGTTTCTTATACAGCTATAGAACAACTCCCCTCATTGATAAGATTCTTACTACTCCCACACTTTGCCTCACTCACATTTCCAAGATATTTTACATTATCTGCCTTTCTCTGCTCTACTCCATCCAACTTTATAGCTTTACTAGGCTTTATATTCTTCCTTATCATTACCATCACTTCACACTTCATCATTGTAAATTTTATTCCACTCTCTTTTACGTTCTCATTCCATTCCTGTAGCTGTTCCTGTACTTCCTCTTCCTTCTTCCCCCATACCATCAAGATATCAACAATTATCATGGCTTTCATTGTTTCCTCCCTAAGTTTTCCTTGCCAATTTATTCATGAGCATTTCCACTACCCTGCTTCACTCAATTTTTTATTTGGAACCACTCTGTCCGCCCCTCCTCTGTCCTAGCACAATTCATGTTATCCTCATACATATTACTCATTTTCATTACATCTCCTCTTTCCACTTCAGCCTCCTCGATTGCTATCCAAACTTTACTCCTTTAGTGTAAAAATGTGGACACCCCAAACGAGTATTAAGAAACCATTGCAAAAAATAGATAAAATATATTTTAGTAAATGATACATATGTTAATGAGATCATTTGATGGCAATCTTACATTAAACTAGGGATTAACCCTCAAAACCCTTGACTACATAAGTATATTTGATATTAAAGATTCTTGAAATAGCAACATCGCATACAAATTTAACATTCCAAATTATTCATATTCAAGATTTAAAAAAAAATCAAATTTGAATAGTTTGTTTGAATTAAAATTGTATTTTCCTGTTTTTTAGCGTATAATAATTTTAGGACAAATAATATAACAAACAAACCCTCTCCCCTCCCCCGCACCCACAAAAACTAAATTTGTATCAACACTATAACAAAAAATTATATCAATTATTTAAAATAAAAAATCTATAGAAATTAAAGAATAAATGTGAACAAAACCAGAAATGAAGGAGGCAGGGTAAAAGTGAGCATATAAATATGCTTCTTATATATTCCAAGATTTGTATTAAAGCTTTGGTGTTTGAGATTTGTAGTTAAAAATAAAGAATCAGATTCTCAAAAAAGTGGATTCAAACCATTTTCAGAATCAATGTAAATGTTTATTTTATCAACATTGAAACAAAACTTCTAGAGTCAGAATGCAAGCTTGAAAACAACTCTTATTAACTATGTTAATGCTTAGATATTTATTTAAACATTATATTAAAATGGATAACCGGGGTATTACCATAATTCACACTAAAGGAATATTTCACTGTACAGGGTGATGCACTCGCTAAAGGCCCTAAATATTTGTTAATGTAAACTTTATTTAATCATAATGAAAATTTATATATACTTACTTGAACCATGCTCACAGGCTCCTTTCTTTTCGATCCTTCAAATTTTGGATTTTTTTTTTTAATGTCCTTAGCAATGGCTTCAATCTCTTATCATTAGCTTCTTTGAGGACTGTAATTGTGTGGGATTTATTTCTGTACACACTTCCTCTCAATAATTCCCACAACCCACTTAGGTGGCACCATGGTGTAAGATGCTATTCTTGCAACATACTAGACTGTTGATGACGGGGAGATTTAGGTTTGAATCTAGGTTGGTTGTACTGAGTTTAAAAAAAAATCCCTTTCCACTCTCCCTCCATGCAAATACAGGTACACTTCTTATAAATATAACCTTCGTAATCTCTAAAACCATTAGCGTAATTAGTACATAAGTGTGTAACTCAAGTGGGTCATGAGACATGCTACTAAAAAATATAATACCAAAAATAGCCCCCACAGAAATAAGTCTAGTGGTGTCAAATATGGAGATATTGGTAGCCAAAAATTTATTTATAGTACTCGGATCTCCAAAAAACTTTCAATTTATCTCATGATGACATTTGGGGTGTGACATGTTGCACCATCTTATTGATATCCACCAATTAGTTTAATGTCTATTGACAGATTTACAAACTTACTGATTATTTACAGGTAGATTTTGTTGTGATGGTTCATTGAAAAAAATAGGGTCAACACTGCCGCTACCCATATTTAATAAGACAAGGTCGTGAGAGCTATAAATAAATAGCATTTGTATTGACAAAATTGTGGGGCCACTACCAGGTGAATCTCCCTATATTTGGGTATTTGTCCAAATACTTTTTATATGTAGCATGTCCCACTACCTATTTGAGTTATCCACATACTTACACTTATGGTGCAGGGATGGTGAAAGTAGAATTTATAATGAGTGTAACTATGTTTGCTTAGAGGGAGATTGAGAATTATTTAGGAAAATCCACCCTCATTTGACTTCCAGCATTAGAACACACTTTACCCCCACGACACCGGCAACTTAGTATATTGAAAGAGTGACACCCCAAACTATGTGATCACCAATGTTCGAAACAAATTTAATTGAGTAAATTGAGGTACTTTCGAGAAAAAATAATTATGTAACTTTGTAAATTGTGTGCAAATACGGAATTGAAAGAAATGATCTGCAAAAGTAAAATACTTCAGTTTTAAGAGGCTGAATTCGGGTCTAGCTGCCCCTGTTTTGATTTCAGGGTTAATCTAAATCAATTAATGCATAAAACATATTAAATAAAGTAACTTAAGATAGTTAAAATATATCTCTACATAAACATGATAGAAAAATAAAGTACAATTAAAAGTAAAATGTGTTTCAAATTTATTATTGATTCATTTTCTAAAAAAAAAATCAGGAAGTAAAGGGTTTTTTTCTAAATGTAATTTGGTTTAGTTAGTTAGGCATTGATGGAGAGTGAATTTTTAGGCACCAAAATTGTTTAAAATAGGCACTCATTAAAAATATGGAATTTGGCACCAGAATATACACTTACGGGGGGCTTTGAGGGGAAGGGGGGGGGGGATCACCACACAAGAGGTAATGTAAAATTGATTTTACTACCTACTATTTTGTTACCTACAGCCATATCATATTTAAAAAGAATTGTTTTGCATTATGTCTCAATACTTGTTTTGACTATAAACATATATTCTACTAATTATGCTAATATATTAGGTGCTATAAAGGTGGAATTTAGAGGAATTGTATCAGCACTTGCATGAAGGGATAGTGAAAAACAATTTTGTAAAAAAAAATATACATACAGTAGACTAAGATTCTGCCTCTGAAGCAGATCTCATGATGTTAATTTAATTCATAATTTTTCTAAATTTCCAGTAGTAAAATGGGTTATATTTTCAGATAGAATGTCGTTTGAAAAGTCGAGCTCAACTTCACACATTGCCAAGGGACAACATTTCAAATTTGCCATTTCTGAAAAAGTGTAACTTCTCTCCTACTACAGCAGCATGCGTTTTTCTCCCAAAATGTCTACCACTGCTTCCATTATCCTTCACCAAATCTATGCTCATTGGAAGCTGTTTAACAAGTGTTGATTTTCAAACCTACTCTGAAAAAGTACCCCACAACTTAGAATTTATAAGAAACTGGACTCCTCATTCAGCAGAAACTCCATATTGTATGAAAAAAGGGAGATATCAAAGCCTAAATAAGGCACTTATTTGTAAGATAGGCAAAAACCAACAGCCTAGGCAAATATATGCACTATAATATTAGCATATTCTACTCAATAACATGAACTTCATATATATCTCAACTACCTATATTTTATTATCAAGGAAAAGAAAAGGCAAATAGGAAAAATCCGGCCCTTAGACATTGATAAACACTGGTGCAAGAGGAAATCATAAACCCTAAGTAATAATTTTTGAAAATTACAGTTTACTCATTTCATTTAAAAAAATTTTGTAGAACTAAAATAAATATTGATTTATAAACTCGGGGTTTTATGTTAGTTTTTGTAGATTTGATGCTCGGCCTGTTCATTCGTTCTTCAATTGTAGTATAAAAGCAATAGGTGTATTCATTTAAAGAAAAAAAAATAAAATAATAACATAAGAAGCTGTGCCCATAATAATAATTGATATTGATTAAGAAAGTTTATGGATTTTTCAAAATTTGCTTTTCTTATTCCATTCTAACAAATAGTTAATGATTTAACTGGAGTCTTTCTTCAAGTTTATTTTAAATATAGCAAATATGAAGTGTTTTATACTGTATATACACAGAATCTTAATAATGATTACAGGCTATTCACATATTATAATAGAATAGGGATAAGGAAAGAAGAATTTATTGGAAATGTACCTGCATTTGTGTAAAATGAGAGTGGTAAACCATTTAGTAAAGAACACCTCTGTACACTTGACTGAGATTTGTTCACTGACATACATGTCACTAACAAACTATACTAGACTGACAATTTTGCTAGCCCATATTCTGTATGTTAAAATTAAAATGTTGTTAATTATATTGTTTATCATGGTTTGAAATATCAACATAAATTTCTTCAGAGAAGGGATCCTGGGTAGGCGAAGGTTGAAAAACATTGACTTGGATAACTTTGAAACTATGAGATTACCCTTTCGTTAGTCAATGCAATGTTATCACTGCCATAATGAATTCACAAAACACCTTGTTTCATATTATTTTGTGGTCAACAGTGATAACATTTTACCATATCTTTTGCACTATTTTATGTTTATTTATACTATTTATCAAAATTGACATCTGCATCAGTGGTCTAGGCTACTGAGAGACCATTAGACCATTCGGCCACCGAAGAGGGGTGATTTATTATTCATGGGTCTAGTGTATCGGGGGGACCTGGTGGTCTAGGGGTAAGGTGTCAGATTTCTATGCTGGCGTCTGGGGTTCAATCCTTGGTCCCGGCAAAAATGTATCTGATTACCAAACCCTTCCTTCACCTCTGACAAGACATCTTGTGAATGTGAGGAATGGCAGGTCTCCACCATGGTTCGGATTCCACGTTAAACTTTAGGTCCTTCATTTTCATCTCGCAATCACCCTACCATTACACATTAGCGTAAGTGCGTATAACCCGAACGGGTAGTAAGACGCGGTGCTAATAATAATAATAATCTAGTGTATCAAACAGATATTACAATTTCTAGCACAAATGTTCAATTTTAATTACTAATTTAGGCCATATTGTTATAATTTAAGTCATGTGTTATGTCTTGTACTGATAGTTTTGTGTTTAGAATACTTCTAAAAATATCCAAGTAAAATAAGTGGTGTACAACCTATTCATAGTGATGTTGTTTCCTTGGAATGCAAAGCTAATTGCACTTATAAATTCAGTGGTGACTGCTCTACATAAGCGTGTAAGCAATTGCTTGTACTTCCTAGTTGAGCCCAAATATATAACATTTTCCTATCAACTTTCTTTTCAAACAGACTTTCCTGATTTTTTTTTAGTATGGCAAAAAGTTTATATTTTATTATTTATTTTCTTGAAAATTACCATTAAGTAACAAAGATTTAATAGTATCAAAACTATTATTTTTGTATTTCTTTCTAAATCCTCAACTCTTCAGTTGAACTTTATATATTTACTTGCACTTTATATTTTTTAAGTGTTTATTAAAATTATTTGCGATCTTAGTGAGTAGGAGTGAGTGAATCCCACACTTGCTTCCTCTCTGGGTGTACCATTCTTGAGGAAAATATGGCTAGAAGTATATTTACACACGTTGAAATATGGCAGGCACCACTATCTCAATACTTGTCTCTTTCACTGGCAGTCTGTTGTATGTGCATGCAATATTTATGTATTTCTATTCTTCTCTCTTGTGAGCTATATGTATGTGTGACTTTGGTTAACCCCCTTCCCAGACACTAACAGCTACGATGACGGTTCTGTGCTAGACGGGGAGGACCTGGTGCCCCCTCCACTTCCCGCCCCCCCTGAACTGCCCCCAGACTACCCACCCCCACCACCTCCACCTCCCTCGGAGGAGGCCATCTTGAACGGTGGACTGGAGCAGCAGTATTGCACACAGATGGACATCAGCGAGGCTGACGACCGCATGAAGAGATTTTATGGTAGGCACCCTTTAAACACAGTGTCGACTTAAGAGCACTCATTTGTACTTGACCATATTAAAAAATAAATTCACAACATGATTCTCATCACAAATTTGAAGAATAATTTTTTCCCCATCATAACTGGTGCATATTAATTAATATAAAACATTTAGTTCCAACTTGGTCAAGTTTATTAAAGTTTCAGTCTAAGGCTACAGTCATACCTGCAACCTTGTTACTCCCACAAAGTTGCCAGCATGCAAAGCCATATGAGGGTGGCAAGACTACATGATTACTGCTTAGAGAAAGCGATTTAATCACAAAAGGGAGAGACTTTGTGTCACTCATATAAATAATATAATTTGAAGTTCTGATGTCAAGTTTGACCATGTCCTTTAGTCCTTCATATTCATTTCTGAGTGATTACAAAGTGTTTGTTTGAATCAGTGTTGAAGATTAACACAATAATCACTTGTAAAATAGACACGTTAACATTAACATTTGAAAGTTGATACACACTCTATATCACAAATTTATTGCCTAGTGAAAATAGGATTGAACTACTTGTTACTTTTATTGGCTATCACTACAATTGCAGATTGAAGCTCACTTTCATTTTTAAATAGCTTGAATTGACCTTGTGAATTAAAAAACTACTAATTGTTAGTACTTAATGTAAATCAGCTATTCTTTTATATTTAAGTGCTTTCATAGTATTTTAAATTATCTGATTTTCTCATATTTTAAATTCTTATTATATCACCAATCTAGACGTTGAGAAATTTTAATAATTTTGTATCAAAATCAAATTTATGGTAAGTCAAGGTTTGGAAATGCACTTGATTTCTTTGAGAATAGGAACACATTTACTGCTAGCTTTGTTTAGTTGGGATAGTGTGTTTGATTCTGGCATCTTCTTTCAGTTTATTCTCTATCATACTTAAATATTGGACCAGTTAAAGCAATAAATCCTAAAATTTCCAAATAAGTAATGTAATTTTATATTTGGTTTTAGATGTAGATTGTTTTCCATCAGTTTGCTAGTTAGGTTTCATTTTATTTGGCTACTTTTTTTAATTTTAAATGTCTTATGGCATAGTTGTGCCTAAAAATATATTAACTTACACATTATATTAATGTATAAGGAAAACCTCTTTTCGCTGTATGATATTTGGAAGAAGGTATAGGAAAGGTGGATAGAAACATATAAAAGAGGGACGAACACAATATGGCCTTTACAATGAAAAGAAGAACACAGTTCACACTTTACACTGCTGCCAATGGACAAAGAGGAAATGGACGTCTCTTAAAGAAAATTGATCGTCACCGCCCAACCCCCGACCTAGGTTTCATTCTATCGGAACTCATCAGGGAGGAGTGTGGAACGCGCAACGCAACTTCCTAAAAGAGAAAACCAA
>CABFOW010000333.1:45756-109860 GCA_902141385.1 Timema californicum | reverse complement strand
TGAAAGTATACATAAAAATTTTTAAGTATTGGTACATAACATGCGCTAGAGTCTGGTTCTACAATGACTGGTTCAAAACCTCAACAATTAAATTAAAAGTGTTATATAATCACAGTTTATTTTTAAATATTGTGTCTAGTAGACTTTTAAGAAAGTTACTAAGCACCTGATCAATTATTTATTAATCCATATATGCATAATTCTCTTCTTCTAAACCTGATACTTTGCATGTGTAAATAATGTGTCTGATTATGTTTATCACTAACACATTCTCAATAAAATGTGTGTCCCTATTGTGCAACTTGATAGTTTTAGTTGAACTTGAAATAAATGTAGCTGAATGCACTTAAAGTAATGCTTCATCATTGAAGTATGTTGAGTGCTATTTCACATGACACATAGCACAGTATCTCTGTTTGTACCATACTCTTAAAGTTATATGATGAAAAAAAAAAATCAAAATGATTTAATTTTTGATTATAAAGAAAAACATACATCACTTTAATGTTGTATCTGTTATGGTGGGGATGTTACATAGTTTGTGTACTATGCATCTTACTTCTCATTTAGATCAAAGACTTACAATATTCGAGGACTCAAGATGAGAAAGGTGAATTTTAAGGAAAATGTAAAAGGTAAAAACCTGCGCCAACAACACAATGTTTTAAACTACTTCTCTTGCACCCATCCACAATTCATTCTTAATGAATCTTAATATGCTGGTCAGATCATATCTGGCTCTGAGCCAACTCTTCCGGCTAGGTACACTTTAAATGTGTCTTAGCTCTTACATGAGGAGCAGGGTTTTCTCCCTAGTTTTTCCCTTACATATTTGTGGTAAATCAAAAAATCCATTTTTTTTATAACTAGCAATTTATTTTTGCAACTTATCATTAAATTCTATTAAAGTAGGCTTGATTTCTTAGGAATGTTCGACACAAGATTATTAACAGTTTAATTTAAGGATAAAAAAACGTACCCAACTATTTTCCTGAAGCATGATGAAAACCCACCAAGCAGAAACACCAACCATTAGTCGGTAGTTTTGAACCCCTTCCTCTAGAATCAGTGTCAGACAAAGTATCCTCGATGCTAATTGATCTGTTGACATTATTCGTTGGTATCAACTTGAAAAACTTGTTGACTCATGTTTATTGCCTTGTGCTTGCTAGTTGTTTGCTGTATGATGTAATATCAAGGTCATAATAATTGTAGCTATGCAAATTACCAACTTCCCTGACTTATCATGCAACCAGCAACAGAAGGAAGCTTTTAATGTTGTTAATTGTTTGTCTATTTTAAAGAACAAAAACAAGAGGCAATGTTTTGAGTTAGTAATAATTTATGAATAATATAACTTGTAGTGATTGCAAGGAGTTTAACCATAACCGTTTGTGTGCAAGTTTGAAAATATATACATGTGTGCTTTATCTTAATAAATCATCAAGCTAATAAGTGTTTCGGAGTGTACTTAAATTATATTTTAGTAAAAAGGCAATATGAGTTATACCATTGGTACAGTTTTTGTATTGTTTCTTTTCTTTTAACCTATTGTATAATAGAGCTTAAGAACAACCATAGGTATTTCTAAAGATTGATAACACCACCTTAACCAAACATTTATATTAGTGCTTCAATTATTAAAATAGGCGATAATAAATACATTATTAAGGGATAATTTGAATTGTAACAAATATAATTATTATCTGTAATCATTAGGATGAATATGCTAAGCTATTTAAACTTGCATTCTTTCTTAGAAAATAAAATTGCAAGACTTATTACAAATAATGTAGTAAAAGTCTGATATGTTGAAGTTATTTTGCTCAGTTAAAATAATATAAATACCTACCTATGTATTATATAAAAGTTAAGTATATATATATTTGTCTTAACTGGTTGCTTTTCAGGTGGTTTCCCATTTACATTTTTGGTAAATGTTGGGGGAGATCCTACGATTTAACCTCATCATTAACCTTTTATATAAACCTCTCTGTAACAATGTTTTGAATATTTTACTATTGACTGAAAATAGCTTGCTTGGCTGTGATTCGAGAGACTGGTTCAATCATTTACTAAGGAGGTTTCTTTACCACTAGATTAATGCTGTTGCATTTACTTAAAATACACCTTATTACTCCCTAGATTAGGTGATTTAAGTCAATATTAGGATGTAGGCAGTAAAGGGTACTTAACCTTTAGCTTGCTTAGTAAGTTACCTATGCAAAATTATTTTATAAGGATTATGACAGTATTCATTTTACTCTCTCAGGTATAATTCCTCGCGAAAAGCAACAAGAAATTAAGACTGTACGCATCGTGAAGCGAGAGTCCGAGAGACGTCAGAGAGACAGGGATAGAAGCGGCAATATTGGCATACCAATAACAAATGGTAACGTCACTGGAGGGGGGAAGCGGATCATGATTTCCGAGGACACTGGTGAAATCATAACATCTCCTCATCATGAGGTCAGTGATCACCTCACTCACATTGTTGAGTATTTAATTTGGATTTTAAGAGTGTGTAAAGTTTTCTTTTTCCATTAAAAGTAAAATTGAGTCAAATATTTGAGGGCCGATTTGAAGCATGAATTTTTTATTAAAATTGTTTATGTTGAGAAAATTATTATGCTGTACATATTATATAATTATTTTTTTTCAAAACTTTTTTTGGGATTCGACCCCAATTTTTTTATTGACAGCATTGTGACCATCTTGATAACCTAAAATAATTCATATCCTAGCTTTTAAATTATTATCTTAACTCAAACCAAAGAAGTGTGAGACATGCATTTAACTCCTGAAAATTGCTTATCTAATGATTATACTAATGTGACTAAGGTGTTGCAAAAGAGAATCAACCAGCCCGGCAGGTATTTGGAAGTTTATCAGTGTAACTCGCCCAAAAAGAAACTATTTCATTAAACTAAGGAAGCACAGTGTCAGAGTTGAATAACTAAAAGAAACCTTAGCAGTAATTTAACAGTTTATATCATTTTAACTGCTTACATATCTCATTAAATTTTGCTTGCTACTAACCATTATAGTCACTTTAAAAAGTAAATATAAAGTAATGAACTCAACAAATATTGCAAACCAAAACAACCAAATCCCCAAAATAACCAAAACCCCTAGGCTGGAAGATATTGCTTTAAACACAATATTTTATATAAAAGTGCTTTATCGCAACAATATAACAGATATAATCTTAACGTGATAAATTGTGTTACTATTCAAACATCATATTCAATTGTTACACATTTTTTTGAAGTCAATTGTTTTTAAAGCTAAGCCAAAGTTTACAAATGTTCAAATCGAGTTGAAGTTTTTGAATTTAAAAAACTACCCATTCAAAAGCTACTGCTGAAATCTCTTATTGCCAACAGCTCATGTAGGTTTGACCAAAATCTCCAATGTATTTTGTGGTTCATTTTTCACAAAAAAATAGTTCTTATAAGAAAAGGTTTTTTCGAGGACCATCGATGGCCACAGTAAAATACCTTTCAAAAGCTATTATAAACCTTCTATAATATTAATTTGACATAACTTAACAGGTTTATAAAGGTCACTTCATAATGGATTTAAGATGGTTGTCCAAAAGTAATATTTATTATAAACCATATTTTTATTTATTAATTTAATATATTGAAGCTATATATTCCATTTTTACTTTCCCTGTGTTCCACAAAATGAATTTTTAAGCAAGTGCAGGCATTGTCATATAGTTAGAGCATTATTGTGATTGTAAACTGTCCCAACTCGGTATCATAACTTGTCTATATTAAGTTGTTCACAAATATAATTCAGCTATATTTTGAAAAATCACTCCTGAATAGTAGGATTGAGCTCAGTACCTTTGACCTAGCATTCTGGTGGGCCAATAAAACTTAAAATAATAAGTCACATTGACTCATGGTCATATTTTGGTAGTGCTAAATTTTACAAACTGTTTGTACATGGGTTACATTTATACACAATCTATTAAAATTTATGTTAGGCTCATTTTTTTCTTTTACTGCATCTTAGTACACATTTTGTGGAGGGAGAATGGGAAACCATTTAGGAAAAACACCCCATTCTACATCCAATCGGAATTCAAACCCAAATCTCCCGATCCAGTCTAGCCCGAGTGTGACACATTATACCATGCAACCACTGATATGGGTCAAATTTTGTACTCTTATCAGGCATAGTTCAAATATGTTTTAGAAAATGATACCTGGATACAGGAATTGAGCCATTTCTCCAATTTATTTTAGTTTTTTAATCAACGCAAGTGTGATTGATAAAATTAATACTACTTATAACTAAGTAATTTACAAGCACAGATTTAAGATGTGTTTTACTTTTCACTTTTCAGAACTTAATAAACTATCTCTTGATACCATAAAGTCCATAACATTCATGCAGGCAGTGTATCCTCTAAACATAGTTTGATTTGTCACACTAGCTCATTGTTTGCTTGTAGAAGTCCTCTCTTGGCCGAGTGTTGGAAGAGGACACGCACCACCATGAAACTGACATGTTGACTCTGCAGTACCCAGAAGATGACCCGGTGCTAGCTCAATTTCATCGCTCTATGTCCCTGCCTCGAGGGTTTGGCAAGCGGCCCCCTGCCATACCACCTCCACCCCCTGTTCGAGTGCCTTCTCCTCGCAGTGACAGTGTCACTGCTCTGCGTAACCTTGTAATGAGTCGACAAAGAGTTCGGGTGAGTGTAATTTTTAGCTTTGACAGGCTCCTCTTTAATTAGTTTCTAGGTTCGTGTTAGTTTTTTTGCTAAATCAAACATTGGCTTTAATTCACGCATAAGATTTTTCTTTCTTTTTACACCATAACTGAGTATTTATTATAATTTAGCCATTTGTCTTAATATCATGAATACATTTTTCTCCATTCTTTCTCCAAGATCTTTAAACATTTACTATCTCTTATATAATACTGTATAGCAGCGTTTTCCACACCGTGATGTATTTATCCCCAGTGGTACACTAAGGATTTTAGTGTATATTAGCTTCCACTACATTTCATTAATGAATGAAGTATGGTTTAGTGACTGTAGGCCTGATAAAAAAAATGAATACATTATATTACATATCATCAGATATTTGTTCTGCCATTTACCTGAAGCACTCAAAGGAATACTTTGGCTGGATGAAGGCTCCAAAAGGAGTATGTGACTGATGGAAACTTAAATGCTGTAGAGTATTAGAATTTGACTTTGTATTTAATTAGTCATTGTAATAGGTTTATCTTGCATGCTTTGACTTATTGCTTTCCTTTATATCCATTTTTTCTAAGCTTAATAATAGTCATCTTTTATTGGTTATTTAATAACTATTATTTTTATTTTTTATTTATTTGATTTTTTATTGTTTTTATGCATGTTGAAATTTTATTTTATTTTCTCCACTTTTCCTTGAACCCTTGCGGGTATAGTTTGAAAGCTGCAGTGGTGGTAGTAGTAGTGCCGACAGCACCAACAGTCAAAGAACCGCCAGTCCCAACTCTCAGAACTCTGCGCACAGGCAGCTCACAGCTCACGAACAATTGTTCGGAGGGGGCTCACACATTTACTTGACAAGTCCGGGCAGCTCTGAGGACATGTCCCCGCAACTCTCGCCCGTGTTTAAAAGCGAGGCTGCCCGGGCCATTGTGATGGAGATGGCATCCATGAGAGACTCAGGAGACCAGCCAAAGAAGAGGGTCATCCCTCGGGAGAAGAGGCGGCATCACACAGTATCAAGTGGGCGCTCTTTGCTCGATGTGGACTCTACATTTTCTGTCATGGTATACGATGTTGCTGCTCCAAAGTCTTGCTTCTACTAACACCTGTTACTAACTATGGAGTGGGAGAACCTGTGCTTTATTTTCTATGGTACTTGGCTATGCTACCGTCTATTATCTTAGCTGCTAATGCCATTTGTTTGATAGATGGGTCAGTAAAGTTTTTAAATCCTAAATCTTTTGGGAGTTTAAGATTCAACTATTCAACAACATAACCAATTTTAAATTCCGTTCTTTGTTAGTCCATTTTAGTTCCAACGTGTTGGCTATTAGTGAATTAACCTTGTATAGTATCAGGAACAAAATCAGACCCCAGACAGTAATTTAACCCTTAATTTTAATGCTGATCCCCATTATAACAAAAAAAAACTGCTCTTTAACAGCATTTCGAAAATATAACTAATAAACTAGTTGCAAACTTAAGTTTATATGCATAATTGGTGCAGAAAGATTTAACCATCCTTGCCTAAAGTAAAAAATTAGGATTTGTGGTTCATATATAAAATGGAAATTCACCTTCGGATATGAAAACAAAGTAGATTTTGGCTCATCTCTCTTAATATTATCCGAAATGAAAAGCCTGTAGATCGTTTCCTTACTCACTGCTTTTTTTTTCCAATTTTCTCTATGCACTTTTTGTTTTTTACTAATCTTATTATATTATTATAATCTCTGCTTTTTATATTTAATATTTTATGTTATATTATTCATCATTGTGTGTTAATAGATAATATTCTAATCAATGTTTTGAAAAGTAAAGGAAGTAGTATTTGGAGGCAGTTTAGTTTACATTTGAAACTTAATATGTTTCTTCATTGTATACTAATATAATTCATTTTAATCTTTTCTTTTGAACGTTCATTTTTTATTATAGCTTTTGATATTCAAATCTGTTTAGGAAAAAGAGTAATTTAAACTTAGGACATGGGGCACTATTTTGGTATATGAAACCACTCTCTCATAAATTAGTTGATGAAAAATGTGAGAAGAAGTTAAATGTGGAGTTAAAAATAAGTAGGGTTTCACTTATTTAGATCTTAAATGCAATCAACTATTGTAACTTATAGTTTAAGTAAAAGAAGTTCAATTGATAAGCAAAACTATTATATTGCATTATTAGCATTATTGATATGTCCTAACACAAGCATCCAACTTTTTTAAACTATATGAAAGTTGAGATGAAAATATTGCAAAACTTTTAAAGCCATTATCTAAATGACGGATAATTCCAGTCGCCCAGGTCAACTAATGATCAAATGAATACTGAATTTTGTAAACAAGTCAAATTCAAAAAATATATTATTTTTAAATTTTCTATCAGGGTTTAAATAATAAACAGTGAATATATGCCCCATTTGGTTAGTAATTTTTTGTATTTTTGTTTTTCATAGAAGATTTAATGTACTTTGAAATATCTTTGAAGATGCAGAGGAAATTTTGTGTGTCACATTAAAGAAAATAAAAGTTTGGAATTGACATTGATTTTTGGAAGACTTGAACACCTTAATAAAATAATGTATTATGCATTAATCCATGATCTGTGATTTAGCGTTTTTTTATTCAATGTTGAGCAAGCTTCTTATAAATCTCTTGGTTAAGGAGTTGAGCCTATCTTCAATTCAATAAATAGATACATTCAACTATTTAATTAAAAGTATATATGATTATCAATATTTTATTAAAATAGAACATTATATTTGAAATTGTTTTAAAATAAAATGAATTTTCCATCTATACATTTCACAAACAACAAACAAGTAGAGAGAATAGAAAATGTGAGTCAGCCATCACCAGATACAACACAGCACAGAAATAGCCTTATGCAACAAGCTTGAATTTGCCAAGCTTATAAAGCTTTCAAGCCCTAACCATAGCCTCTATTAAATATATGGGCTATAGCTTAAAATTTGAGTATTCACAGAGCTTAAAATTTGAGTACTTGCAGACCCCTAGTGTAAATATTTGTTTGTGTGATCACTGTGACTATTAAGATGACATTGTGTAGGGTTCGACGAGGTCGTGTGATGACCTTGACATGGAAAGGGCACTGCGCCCTCGCCTCAATGCTCCAGATGTAGTAAGGTCGACCATGAGCCACAAAGACTTCAAGTACAATGAGAACACCATAGATAGCATCTTGGGCACACCCAACAAGATAGTCATTCCTGAGAGATACATTCCTGAGCAGGTAAAACATTGCAATTACCTATACTCCAATTGTCGTAGGAAAGGCCTTTTAATAGATACAAAACTTATCTTTTATGCAAGGGCAGATCCAGTGCCTGTTGTCAGGGAAGGGGATTCATTTCTAAAACTTTCCAACTCCCTCCCGCCTTCCACTCCTTCTCCCAGGGCCACGATGGTCCTCTAATGCATGCAACTTCTATTTATATTTGGTGGTCCTCCCTCACCAAAACTTTGAGAAAAACTTCTTTAATTATATTTTTTTATAAAATTCACATTATAGTTTTTACCTCTATGATTATGGTAAAAGACCACTGGGAAGACCTAGATGCAGATGGAAGGATAATATTTTTATATACCTAAGAGAAATAGGGTGTAATGAGATAGACTGGATAGAATTATCTCAAGATAGGGATAGGTGGCATACTTTTGTGAGTGTGATAATGAGCATGCACATTCCTAATGCCATAGAGTAAGTAAGGGTAAAGTACAGAAAATATCATTTATTAAAATTAATCTATAATAAAAGATTTTTTTAACAAACCAATGGCCGTTTCAATAGTCAGTCTTAACATCGAAATTTGAATATGGGCAAAAATGTTATCATTTATTGGCAAGCAAAATTTTGATTCACATGTTTAGTTATTTTTTAAAACTATGAATAACCTCATATATAAACAGCGATAAAATTTCAATTTCAATTTTCAAATTATTTTACGTTGCAAGATATAATCTAATTAGCTCAATATCAAGAAAAACAGATGAAAGCTTGTTGGCCTCAACACCACTTTTGTAAGCTGGAACCAGTCACTAGTTTTAATACTTTACACAAGACAGTGACAGGGGCGCCCCAACCACCCCACAAATCTGCCACTGCTTTTGTGACCATTATTATTGAAAATATTTCACTATCTATTAGAATCATTTTATAGCTATTGATAATATATATCGAAATTGACTAGAGTTTGGGAAACCGTGATTTTCGAAAACTGTGGTTTTTCAGATTTCATTTTTGAAAACCACTATTTTTCATTTTTCTCTTGTTTTACCTTACATTTTCCAGGTTGCGATAAAAGAATAAAACCCTGATTTTTTATGATTAAAAATCTAATACTGTTCCTTGTATTAAAAATTGCTTATTTTCTTTATTAAAGTGAAAAAAAAATTATAATCACAGTATGATTGGTCCATATTCATGCGATAATATAATGTCAAGATTATTATTGAAAATAGTAATTTTTTTTAATATTGCTAATTTTGACATGTGAAGTGAAGCTAGAGTTATGGTGGGAATAATTTATACTTGAGCTAAACGTTCTTCAATGTTATGAAAATGTAATCTAATTGTAATAAATCAAAAATGTTATTATTTTTTAAAGTAAAATCAGGCACCTCAACAATGTAATGTATTGATTTGGATTAATCTAAATTATGTAAAAAGGTAATTTTTCTTTAAAGCAATATAGGTAGAGTATCCTTTTAAGATTCATCCATGAAGAAACATGTGATTCCCAGAAAATATGTAAAAAGGATCTCACCCTAAAGTANTACCAATAAGAAGCTAGCCTTCACAAAACGTGTCGCCAGGACTCTGTCTATTGGTTAGTTTTTACATTGTTGACCAGGGGAGAAAATGCAAGGGGTATGTCATATATAAACCATTGTGCGTATGTTTATGGGATGAGGATGATCTCCGGCATCTCACATCTACACCGAGATCACGCTCACGCACGAGTCAGTCACAGTCTAACACATTATAATATAAGTCACTTCAAAATCACAAGTGTGCAGTGATAATAAACATTTAATTCAAATATGTGCAAGTAATTTACTGGTGTAATTAAAATAAACCGTGTGTGAAATAACAGCCATCAACATTTCTCTTTCTTGAATAATATTAATACTGATTTAATTAGTGCTCGAACACGGGGCTATAGACAGCTGATTAAATGGTATCTCTTCCGCAGTGATGATAGGCGCTCGATAACAGAGCTTTATACAACCTAAAAAAAATCACATAATTTTATATCAAGGAATTAATCCGTTGTGTATCAATCGACGCCCGAAGCGGGGCGATTGATCACATAGTACTACGATCGACGCCCGAAAGAGTGGCGCGATAAACAGATAGTATTACAATTGACGCCCAAAGCGCGGCGTTTTTATTCCATATTATTACAACAATCATTTTATTGTTTGTTTTTGATTGAGTATATCTATAATTTTTTCGGATAATTTTTCAAAGAAATAAGGGCATTTTCTTATACATCAGTCAACCCTTAATGAAGTTAAGTAACAAATTTACTACTGAATGAAAATGTATTTTTGGCAATTGTTAGTTTTATTGCAGAAAATTCTTTGAAACAGGATGAAGACTATTCTTTCTTGAGCACGTTTGTTTTTAAACATAGCAAGTTCTTACTTAAGGAATTAATTTTGGTCATTGTGCTTTACAGGAGCTTTCAATATTTCTTTTATCACTTTACATATTTCATCTTGTAGTGAAAATAGTAAAGTTATGGTTTCTGTAACTACTACTGTTTCTTCTGATACTCTTAGATTTTCCGTACACATTTCATTACAAATAACACAAATAGCTAAACTGCACACACACAAATGTAAGTAATACACGCTCTTAGTAACTTGACGATTCTGCTGAGCCTCGATACAAGTGAAGTCTGGTGCACCCACGGTGGCACTCTGATTCACATTACTTACTGGAAAGACAGGTTTGAAGATTTACGTCCATAAAATTCTCAAACAATTCATTTATGTGATAATGGTACCAGTGAGTTTAAAGGCACTGAAAAAAACCAAATAAAAACACTGGTCTGAGGGAAATGGGAAAATACAACTACTGTAGATGTATTTTATTGTTCCAAAAATATCTAAAAATCTTTTTCACTTTATGTTCTGATGTCGGAAGGTTTAAAAGTGTTTTTCAAAGGAAAAAAGTATAACTATCAAAAAGAACAATCAAATGTTTGCATGTGGCACAGAATAAAACAACATTAAGTTTCAGAAGTTTGCGCGAACTTCTTGGCCATATGAATAAGAGAAAACTGAATGAGATGGTGAAACATTGTGCTGTAGATGAGGTGACAATAAGTGATGTGAAAGATTTCTTCTGCGAGCCCTATTAGATTGGAAATTCTCACAGATTACCTTTCAAGACAATGGCTAAGCGGCAAAATTATAAGCGAGGGGAATTTGTGCATATGGATGTGTGTGGACCAATGCAAACACCGTCTATCAGAGGTGCAAAGTATTTTTTGGGTTTCACTGACAATGTTTCCGGGTATTAACATGTATACTTTATTCAACACAAGAACTGATGTGACATTTTTGACAAATTTTAGGAATTTGAAATGATGGTGTCAAATAAGTTTAGGGAACCATGAAAGTGTTCCACACGGACTATGGCACAGAATATTATAATCAAAATATGAACAAATATTTGATTCCCAAAGATATAAAAATTGAAAATTTGGCGCCAATCAGAATGTGAGAATTGTAAAATTGTGGAAAGCTTTGCATTATGTTGAGATCAAAAGATTTAAGCCTAAATCTTTGGGCCAAAGCAGTAGACAATGCACTTTGTGTTGAATCAAACAACACCGAAAAATAACAGAATGTAACACCCTATGAAATCTGAAACACAAAGAAGCCTGCTGTTTCCTACATAATTGTTTTTCAGTCAATTTCATATGAGAATATTCCAAGCCACCTGAGATAAAGATTTTATCTCAGGTCAAGTAGAGTAATAATAGTTAGATATGAGCATGAATAAACAAATTACAGGTTTTATGATCCAATGAAGAAAATAGTCACTGTCACTTCAGATATTGTATTTAATGAACAGGATTCAGACACAATGTTATTAAAAAATGATTATGATGATGATGATGATGATGAATATTTTTTGCCATCAAAAAATGAGGTGGTCAAAAAGAAGAATTACAAGAGATAAGTGACAATGAATTCCAAGAGGTGGACTTTAAAGTCAAAGAATCGTACTGACAAAGCACTTGTTGAACCAGATAATGTAAAGTCAACCAACTATGTCTCAGGGATGGAAAAAACATCAAACCGCCAAAAGTTATATGAAGTTCTTTTTACTGAATACACTCCATATTCATATAAAGAAACCATAAATGGATCTGACAAAACAAATGTTTAGAAGCAATATCAGAGGAATTGCAATCACATGAAAAGATGGAACTTGACAAGCTGTAAAAGAAGATCCAAAGATCAGCAGATAGAAGAAGACGAACCAGAAGTTAAAACTTAAAATACAACAGTCATTTTTTCATTCACTGTGCAGACAAAAAAAGTTTAGACAAGCAGCATCAGAATCAATATATAAGTTTGAAAAGGCAATTATAGGATCAAAGCTACACTGATCATTCTGAAACCATAGACCAATCAGTTTTATAGCCTCTCTGTTGGAGGAGGAGGATGGACTTATGTGATTTGAAAGCTACATTTTAAGAGCCCATTTCCACAAGCGTATTTTTAGCAGCACTGCTTGACGATACCTTGTTTTAAATGGTTGTGTTTCCACGAGCATGTGCAGTTAAATTAGCAACGCTGCTGTCGCGCATGATTGCCTACCCTTGCGACTATCCATGGCGTTTCTTAGCAGCACTGCCAGTGTAGATAATTAAATTAAATGGTCCTGTTTCTTTAAAACAGAATCATGTGTTGTTGTGCTAGGCTAACAATTACGGTTTTATTTATTGCTATAAAATTTAATTCCAACAATCGTTTGAGAGCTTATATGTGGAAATATTTATTAGTGAGATAGAAATGCTACCAGCTGTATGAGATTAAAATTCATCTGAACACAGCAATAAGCAAGAAAAAACAAGATTGTGCGAATCATTGTGCATAAAGTTTATTCCAAATTTGAATATTACGTAAAGACCTTAGGGGTGCGAGTGGAGGTCCGAACAATGCTTATGTAATACAGAGAGAGACCAGAAAGAATGGAGGAGGGTAATTCGCGGGGAAATTAAAAAATATATTATAATGTTATACATTTTTAAATTGTACCAGTTTAATATAATATATTCAGATTTAATGTACAACAATATCTATTGTGAATTATTGTAAATTATTTTGCACCATTAATTTAAAAGTCTCGTTAATAACTACCATCAATTTATATAATGCATAAGAATTATATTTATTCCTGTTAGAGGGGGTGGGGGTCCGAAAATGGCCAAAATATTATTTTATTATTAAAATCTTAGAGAGAAACATGGGTTTAATATTGGCAGTGCAACAACAGCCCTGCTAAATACGCTCGTGGAAATAGGCCCTAAATGTGAGGTTTTGAACTTAAAATGTTTGGTGGTGGTGTCCGTTGGGAATGCAGCAGGAGCTTCCCATTATTATCAAGGTAGGACAAAGTGGGCGGTGAAGGTTAAGGACATTTCATTTCAATGGTACAGTAGCTTTTTAAAAACTTATTTTTGTATATTGATAATTTTATTGTTAACAAATAAACTCTACATATTAAAAATAGCACATCTTACTTGTACTGTAAAAAGATAAAATATATTTACCTTAAATACATAATGTTCACTATATTAAATTTATTAATCAATGACTAGAATATTAATAAAATATTATATACAATTTCTTTAAATATCAAGCATTAATTTCAATTTCTTGTATCTCTTTCAATATTTTTAAGGCTCCAGAACTTTCGGCAGAGGAGCAGCTACAACGTATGAAAAAAGCTGAATCTATAAGAAAAATGTTGTCTGAAACGAGTTCTGTTAGCAGAGGGGAACCTAAAGGTAAACTATGTATGTTTTGCTAACATGTATGTGCTTTAAATAAAATTTGAGGTAATTAAAAAACACATATTATCGTGTTGTTATGTCAACAAGAAAATATTGAAAACTCAGATTAAATTTATGAATTTTTAGACACGCTGCTTTCTTCTCAGTTTTCTCAAAATTCGCTCTAAATATTTTGATTATTCTTTAAATATAGACACTGTTTATCATTACAAACAAGAGGGCTATTCTCATTTTTGTATGAAAATGACTTTAAGGGTACTTTACAAAGTGGAACTTTAACAATTTTCATCTTTTTTCCGCAACTATTTGAGATATGAAATAACTTGTGTTTGTAATGTTGTAGAACTATTAAAGATAAACATCATTTATTTGAAATATATTTTTATTGAACCAATAGTTTCAATAACAATAGTTTCTGAGCGAAAAGCAAATAAATATACTCTTTAATTCAGGTCTTTGAAAATGAATTTGATTCTTATGCTCTTTGGTGGACAAAGATGTTTCTCTTTTCTTAAGTTCTCTGTACCGGCGTTCCTAGTTCCTAATGCCATAGAGTGAGTGAGTAAGTAACAATTTATATTATTTCATTTATGATTTTTGGTGTAGTATTTCTATGACAATATATAGCCATCTAGTATTGTTTCATAAATCTGACGAGTTTTTACTAATGTCTATTTTAAAATAAAAGCGAGAGAAAGTCTGTGTGGTGCGTCATACTTTTTATTTTTTACCAAAGCCTACTAGTAAACACAAGACTTAAAAACTTATAAATTTATAATTTCTACTTTGAGCGGAAGGTTTCAAAATGGAACTTAGAATTAGTATTGAAGCCTAGTTATTACAACCAACCATACGAGTTTAAAATTTCATTCTTGAGGGCTTGTACTCTAATGATTCCTAACTCCATCCAAATATTGACATTAGAAATGTTACACTTTTTAGACACAGAAGAAGAACAAAGCTCAACTCTGAAGAAGAAGATGTTAGCCGAGAAGAAGCAACGGGAACATTTGCTGCAGCTGAATCAGATCTTGGCGAAGCAAGTCATGGAGAAGAGTAAGATTGTGGCTGGTGAGCAAATATATTGTAATCACAGTACAGTAAAACTACATCACATGTGATACAAGAGAGAAGACCCTGTCTCACAAAGTTCTAATAAATAGTATTTGTAGTTGGATGAAAAGTTAGCAGAGTTGTTAGAAAATCAGGAAAATTGAAAGAGACATCTTAGTAGCATTATCTAGTATACAGCTGGTTACAATCTTTAATGAAAGTTCAAAATAATAATATAATATGTACTTGGCTACAATCTTTTATTGAAAGTTCATCATAATATAGTTTATACTAAAATACTGCCTTTGCCGCAATTTCAGGTTCATAATACAGTACATGCCATTTTACAACATATTATTGGATTGAAGGATTAGAGTAAGATAATAAGTAGTGTCCTTGATTGTTTTACCATCCTTCAATAATTACTACAAACCTTACCACACTGGATGGTCTATAATTTCAGCACTTAATTGTAAAAAGTTTCTACCCCTACTCTCCCTCATTTCCGCTTGTTTACTTAACAAATAAAGTATCAGTTAACCCTACACCTCTTCCAATTGTTCCATCTCGAAAACCCCAATTTGGGTTGTTTGGTAGAAATAAGATATCATTTGTCCATAAGACCTGCAATTTCCTAAGTGTGTAGTTATCCTTAATTCCAAAATCGTTGGTCGACAGGTCTTGCTGGAATGTTGAATGCTGTTTGGTAGTAGCTTTGGCACTAATGTTGTTCTCTAATACTTATAAATTCCATAGTCTCTTTTCTCTCTGTGTTACTGGAAGGTAAACAAATTGAGACAATTTGTTAATCAAATCTTATTGAAATAATCTTGTAGAAATAAATATAAAAATGTATACGAGCCTTTATAAGGGACACCATTATACAAATTTAGCTAGTCCTATGCTTTTTATAAAACTTTTTAACTATTCAATTTCTTAACACCATTACTGTTTCCAGCCTATGGCCTGGGTCAGTATTTATATTCATTCAAGCCACATATTTTTCCACTACTGGCTTGATAGGCCTGTACAGGCACAACACAACATACAATCCCCGGCCGTTAATTCATCACTGTGAAGGGGTAAACCCACATTTCACCAATGATAAACTTTTCGGCGATGCTGGGAATCAAACTTGGGACCCTTTAGTTCAGTAAACAAACACACTACTGTTTGAGCTATGGTGTCAGATTATTTATTCATTCAATTGGTTACTTTTTAATTTAATTTTTTATTTTTGGTATAGCTCAGAGTTGAAAATTTTTTCTCAAAGAAACTCCTCAAGTCATGATATTCTTATTTTAAATCTGATCTCCCCACCTTGCCTTTATTTTTTCCATCTCTTAATCTCAATAATACTCAAAAGCTTATTATCCTTACTATAAACTTATATATTATGCAATGTGTTGATTTATTTTTCTCATGTTTTTGAGAGCCTTAGGTTGTTTAGCTTCAGACATTGACTAAACACCATTGGAGGACACTGACAGGTTATACTATTGACTAGGTCAAAAAATAGTATCCAAATGTGTGAATTCAGGTCAATCAAGAGAAATTTGTTTTGTTTGTTGAATTATAATGAGAAAAAGTTTATGTTCAGAAGTTGTAGACCAATTGAGAATAACTAATTAGCAGTTTGATATGTTTATTAATAATCAGAAATAAACATTAATACATATTACGAACAAGAAACTATACCCATACAAGAGACAATGAAATCATACGTGCGCGGCAACAATCATGTTACTACTGTCTCTTCTCAGTCCAACGTACACACATCACTTCCATTGTGCACAAACCTGTGCACCACAGATGTCACTACACTTTTATTTGCTGTAACATAAATTTACCTATACTTCAAGAGGGTTCACTAAAATGTTTCAGATGCTATTAGTCATTGAAAAGATATTGCAGGAGAAAGTTTTTCTGATTTTATTCCTTTAATCAAAAGCTAAACATTTTCCTACAGTTTGATGATGACTACTTTTTTTTACTGAGAAAGATGGAGAAGCACATATGATATAATAATCTCTGTTAAAACCATCATATGGTCAAGGAAACAATAACCTACACCTTTAAATTATTGGAAAGTTGTTTTAAATTTTTCAGGAGGTACGCATTTTAGGAGAAAAGGGAGAAGTTTTTTTAAGGTACCAAACATAAGTGAGATTTTTGTCATACATGAGCACACTTTTATAAGACTCATTCAGCATCTATTTGACTTATTTACACACAATTTGGACTCAAGATGATCAACAGTCATAAGGTTTTTAACACAGTTTTGGATATTTTTGTTTTAGAAATGTTTTTAATAATGTACTTGTAATTGCATGCTTAATTTTTGCATTGTGTTTTATTTATTATTTATCATTTGAAAATGTTATGCTATTAAATAACTATGTTTGTAGGGTTTCATAACCCACTTTATAAATATCTATTTTCTATTAAGTGTATTAAATTAATTTTAACACTTCAGTAATTCGCTCTTTAGACATTTTATTTAACATATATGTTTGATAAAGCATGTATGTAATCATTCAGATTATCAACAAAGAAATATTATCTATAAGATAAGACTTGGACTTCAAGATAATGTTTGTAAATTATTAGGTTAAAATACCAATTTTAATTATATTGATAAGAAATCTACAGAATATTATATTATAAAATGATTATGAACAGGGAATTAACAAACAATTACAATTTATAAATATAATTTGAAAGGTTATAAACAAACTAATTGAATAAATATAAGTTTATATAAAAAAAATTATCAGTTTATAATAAACCTTTAATGTGAAATGACAAAGATTGACAGAAATTATTGATAAATTGCTAGGTTAAAGTATGCGAGAAAATTATCAATCATATCATATACTAAGAGATTAAATAATAAGTTGACATTCAATGTACTAAAGTGATAATAGAACTGATTAAATTTTTTTAAATACATGAAAACCCATTTGGATAGTGAAAGAGGTTATTCAAAAAATTGGTGAATGTAATTAGGCTATATGTTATTAGGTCAAATAGGTGAAGCATTGAATCGAACTAATAACATTTGTAAAAAGAAAACAATTTATATTAAAATAATTAATATCTTAAAAATACAAGTACAGTACCTACCTAGTTAATATATGGCACAAAAACATTTGGAGAAGTAGGCCTATAGCAAAATTATTTATATTAGGTACTTGATTTAAAATAAGTCCAATATGAAATAGGTATCTTGCAGTGTATAAGGTATAATTAATAAGTCGTATTTTATTATAAAGTAGTAGTCCTAAATGAAGTTTGAGTCTTATTAAAAAAAATCCCTGCTACTTGGGATCCAGTGACTAGATATCGACTGGGTTTTAATATCTTCAAGTTTCAACATGCAAGTATAATTATCGGGAAGTTAATGTTCTTAAATTATTTATTTAATTATTTGCTTGCATACTTTAACCTATCAATTTATCAATAATCTTTATCACTTTTTGTAATTTCACATTTCAAGTTCTTTATTTTGTTTATAGCCTTTTAAACTAAATTTAAAAATTGTAATTGTTTGTTACATCACTCTTCATTTCCTTTTTATAATCTATTATTCTCCAACTTTTTTATCAATATTATAAAATTAGTTTTCTAACATAATAAAGGTTATTTTTAGAATGTTTTCTAAAATGTTGTTCGCTTAGAAACATTATCAATCTTAAGAACAATTTTATTTATTTACACCTCAATTCAATAACCATACTTCTAAATATTAGCCCTTGTGGAAAAACGCCAGATCTGGAATATTCTTGGATAGAAGTTATATTTGAAGCAATTTAATTTTGTTTATAAATTTCTTTCAATAAAGGTAAATTTTTTATATAATAGCCGATTGTGTCAAAATGCCTGTTTGGGTAGTACACATGTATACTAATTACTCTAAGGGGTTAGGGACAAGTAGGGTTGATTTTTGGATGAATTGTACCTGTATTCGCTTGGAGGGTAATTGGAAAACCATTACTGAAAAATCTCTCTCAGTAGACCATACAGATATTCAAACTTTGATCTTCCCATTATCGAAAGTCCAGCCTATACTACAATACACACCTGTTAATTTTCAGAAATGTAACGCCTAAGAAAATGTCAATTTTTTTTACAAATCTAAAGAAAAAATTAACTATATTTAATTTAAAGAAGTTAATGTACATTTCCTCTAGTAACAACCGTGCAACCCATTAGGACCTGTAGGCTTATGGGTACTATGATGTGGTGTTGCTAAATAAATAATGTGTAAATAAAGGAATTAAAAAGATTAAATAAATTTTATTTCAAGTATTTTTATAAACATGAAAATAACACGAAAAGATTATATGTTTTATAAAATAATGTTCTTCGAATTATATTAAATAACAAAATTAAATTTCCTGTGATAGACTAAGATTCACTTTTCCTAATTTCACAAAGCCGTGTTCCCAATTGCATTTTAAATAGAAGTCATTGTTAACTTTGAAATCTCAAGCTGTTGCATTGACCCTAGCAAATTCTGAAATAAAAAAGGCATACTGTTAATACCACTAACATAATTATAAGATTAATTAAGTCCACTCATATAAACATTTATTTAAACTAGCTCTCTTAGTGTTATCAACTTAAATCAAATACTGTATGGTACTGGTGAGAAAGTGTAAAGTTATTGGTCAAAGCCAATTTAGGCTTAGTTTTTGTCAAAATCTGTCATTTTAAAAATGTAAATAATTATCCTGTTAAAGTATTGATAGATTTATGTAGTCAATATTATCATGCTGATTCAGAGGCGTTTCAGGAAATGGTTAGGAATCATATGCGTGGCCAAACGCTATATTGACGTTCAGCTGTGAGTGCATGAATCAATTTTCTAAAATAGGACCAGAAGTAGGCCTACATGTTACTTATATTCATCATACAAGTTTGTTATGTGTTTATTTGGATTTTTATCTTCACTCTTTTATTTAGGTTGTTTTAAAGTAATTTTTTTGGTTATGTAGGCCTACTATAGCTTCTAACACCACGGCATATAAGTAACACATTTTTTATTTTGGATAAGACCCTAGTTTAGTTGTCAAATAATACATCATAATTATAAACAAGAAAATAAAATTTATAGTATCATAAAATTAAAAGCTTAAGATTAGTATTATAAGAATTTTAACTTACATGATTTTGTCAGCACTTTATCTGCAAATTCCATCATAAATTTTCTAGCTTGCTACATGAATATAACCTCTTCGTCAACATCTCAAATATTATATCATTCTATTCGCAAATTGTCATGCTTACTTGCAAAATACGCCAAACATCAATAAAAATGCTCTTATTACAAACCAAAGCAAATCAAATACAAGATTGCCATCTTATCCCCAACTATTCATGAATGTTCATGTGTGTAACACATTTTTAAATCAAATTATAAAATAAACAATCTAATTCAAAAATGTAAATCAAAATTTATGAAATTGATAGTTTCTTAAGAAAATATTGGTACTAATTAATACAACTCAACTATGATTTTATATACCGGTATATAATTATATTTTATGAATATTTTCATTCTAAACAAAAATATCCCTACTAAAAATTGATCATTTGTTTTATTATTCATACATTTTCATTTTATTTACATTTATTTAGGACCTTCAAAATTAACTCGTTAAATTAGTTATAAATAAATGTACCTATGTAGATTTCATTTTGCGATTTTGATCCTGTTTATTTTGTGTGATGTCTAAATATTATATATATATTCCATAACCCATGGCCATGTGATAAATTTTGAGGGTAAACCATCCTAAAGTGATCTTGTTTATTTTGTGTGATATCTAACTAATGAAAAAAAATAAAAATTCTAAGTTGTATTTGGCACCGTGTCTTACTACCCATTCGGTTTGTACTCTTAAGTACTTATTACATGAATGGGTTAGGAATTTGGAAGGTTTGATTTAGAGGAAGTGAATCCGCATTTGCTTGGAGGGAGAGGGGAAAACCATTTATGAAAAACCACCCTGTTTCACCCAACTGAGATTCGGACCTCGATCTACCCATCCTAGGCAGTCTATCTCAACACAAAACTAGCGCGTTATGGTATAGCTATGACTACACCACCAAGGCGGGTATATTTCTAATTTAATTTAATTCCATAGTCCATGGGGTCATTTGATAGATTTTGTGCTACAAATACGTGACTAAAGTAGCATAAATTATTTTAAACCAAGTTGATAGTTGAATAAATCTTTTTTTCCTGAGCTCAATAATTATGCATGGCCTTAATTTAACCTCTTTAATTCTCAAATATGAAATGTGTAGGGCTATAAGAGCCTATAATAAGCAAAATTTGAAATAAACTAATATCAATATTTGTAAATTATCTTCCAATTCAAGCTATATTTGGGCCAGAACCAGCCAGATCTGATTTTTCCACATGGGAAATTATTTTGAACCAATGCTTTAGAACCTGCCAGGCAGGTCCATCTAATGACACAACCATTCTTCACTCATTAACTTAGGACAACATTTTATACAGGCATTGCCCATATCTATTGCTACAATCAACCACAACCTGTAATAGCATTTTATTGATTTTCTTCATCTTCTCAACAAGTATATATTTTATTAATTCTATTGTTTTAACTGAAATTTACATTAAAGGGGTGACCTGGTGGTCTAGGGGTAAGGTGTCAGACTTATATGCTGGCGGCCGGGGTTCAATCCCAGGTCCCGGCAAAGATTTATCTGATTACCAAACCCTTCCTTCACCTCTGACAAGACATCTTGTGAATGTGAGGAATGCCAGGTCTCCACCGTGGTTCGGATTCCACGTTAAACTGTAGATCCTTCATTTCATCTCACAATCACCCTACCATTACACATTAGCGTAAGTGCGTATAACCCGAACGGGTAGTAAGATGCGGTGCTAATAATAATAATAATAATACATTAAAGGGGCCTAAATCATACTCATCATCATCAACTGTTTACAGCCTTTGATAAGGTCACTTTAGTAAAATGCCTCCATCGTCCCCAATCCTTCCTCCTTTAATTGCTTCCATTTTCCTCCTCTCACGTGCATACTTTGTGTTATCTGTTCCTCTCATCTTTTTCTACATACATTTTTACTTAATCTCTCATCATTCTCTTTGGTATTCTCTCCTATTCCAACCTCATTGCATGGCCATACCATCTCAGCCTAGTTTCCTCTACTATCTCATGTACTCCCACGCTCACTCTTTCCTGGAGAAATTTATTCCTAATTCTGTGCCTCCTCTTGACAGCTAACCTAAATCATATCACATTGTTTAAATTGAAAACTACACCTGGACATGAAAAACTTTGTCTAGACACAGGAGTTGAACCCAGGACCTTTGGCTTAGTACACCCATACTCTAACCACTGATCCATCCAGGAATTGTCCTGTGCCCAGGGTAATTCTTCACTTATATTTTAAGGCAGAGTCTGTGATGGACATGCAGAAATCGTTAGCTACTTATAGGTGATCAATTAAGATCATGAGCTATCAGTTAGAGCAGCCATCTTTATGGTGATATCAGTACAAAGAAAATTTTACAAATGTGTATATCATGATAGATTTAAATAGCCTATTAAATTTGTTGGTTGTGGTTTTAGCCGCACCTAAATATATTTTTTGGATTGAAAAATTACACATTAACACTGGACGACTCATGGATAGCTCAATGAGAGCAGTGATGTACTAAGCCAAGGGTCCTGGGTTTGATTCCTGTGTCCATATATAATTTTTCAATTTAAATAATATGATATTAACGGCGGCTATAGCTATGACTAACAAATATAATATCTTGGCTATTTAATCCATAATAATGTCACATTTATTGGCTCAAAAATTGGCAGCTAGATACGGGGCTCAAACTCATTACACTTCTCGTATTATATCAGTACTCTTATCACTGAGCTATCTCTATTAATGAGACAAGCTACCACTTGTTGGTGATTGGGTCATCAACACATGCATATTTTGTAACATGGCTCAACCTGCCTCCAGTCAATTAATATATCTTATTTGAACCTGTGCCCACAACAGTAGTTTTGCTCAGGTTCCTTATAAAGTTCACAGATCTGCTATCCTATTCTTTTTTGTTCCTTTTTGAATCACTTATATAGTAAAATCATCACTGATAAAACACTTTTGACATTTTTAAAAGCTATTAGATCTATTTTTATGTATTTGTGTGCTGAACAATATGTTCTTCTTCACCTGTCACATTTGAGATTATATGTTAGTTAACAAGTGACATTTTGCTAATGCTGGCAATTCTAAATTGTTTTTTTATGCTTTGTTATAATATTATTTTAATTTTAATCTGACTATGTGTTATTTTAGATTTGAGTGTTTTAAGTTGTTTTGCTGCATGCCAAACTTACTAACCAAACTTACCTGAAGTGAGATGTTTTCAGTTTGTAGTGTTTTTGCGTAATGTGTAGAACGATTGTCTTGTTGCCTTAGGTTCTACCTGTGTTCCAAGCCAAGAATGATCTAGCCCTTCCCCCCAATCCAGGTTGGTTGCCTTTTTATTTGCTTGCATTACACATTTTGTTTTTGATATGTTATTTATTGTGCTACACTATTACACTAATCTTAAGTTGGCATTAAGGGATAATTCCAAGAAAATTATTTTGGTGAAAATTTTTATTGGTACCTAAATGGCAGGTATGGTTTTAATAGTTGTTTCATTTGGTGAAATTACAAATTTTTACATGGAACATAATATTTTAAACTATATACTTTTTAAATAAAAATTGCTTTTTTTATTGGCATACAATACAATATATTGAAAAATAGTTTTCAACTTTGTTCATATTTATATTTTTTCATGCTATATAACTCCTATTTATAACTAGTTAAATAAATAAACATTTGATAGACATATTAGGTAGTATGTGGCTAGATTTAGTTTATAATTTTCTTTTAATGTGTTAAATAAAGTACTCTAAGCAAAATATAATATGTAATAAATAAATAGATATAATATAAAGCACAAAGAGAAGTAAATAGGTGTTGTTTTCATTTCTATTGATTTTGTGATTTATTTTTTTATAAATCACAATGGATATAGTGTTTTCACAGGGAAAAGAGAACACAGTTCATATATTTTCCTGTCATCACTGAGCAAGGAGGTAATGGTTGGCTTTTGAAGAAAAGGTGTTGTTACTTTTCTCTTCATTGACCCACTTTAAGTTTTACAAGAAGTATTATATGAGGATTTCTAAAGATCAACATTAGCTTCTTAAAATAGGAAACCAACATCATTAAAGGCTTAAAAATGGAAGGAAATGTTAGGAACATGCCAACGCACAAAGACTATAAATAAGAAAATACAAACCATGATTTGATTTTTGAGATAATTAGTTTTATTATGGATAAAAGTGTTGGATCAATTCAAATATCATGGTTGTTTTTAGATCTAACCTCTGAACTAAATACAATGAAAGACTGTAAGTGTGCAGAGTGCGTTTACTGTTTGCTGAAAGCACTTGTGAGGCGGTCATGTGAAAGTAATATTTATTTCAAAACAATGTGTGCGAAGTCTAATTATTATTGTGGGTTCTTTTCAGTAATACATAATGTAACATAAAGACACACAAAAAAATTTGTAGGTAGCAACTTAGTGGGTAAAGCACAAATAGCGATTAGTTGTGTTGGTCCTATGACACACCAGTTCTGCTAGTTAAGTATGAGAGCCAGGTTTGTTCCTTTAAAGTATGTCCTTGTGTCCAAGGGCCTTATTTATCTATGTTTTTTTAATTAACACATACAATTAAATTAATATTACACAAACACACATTTTATTTAGTTTAAAAATATATTATCTTAAGCCTTTGAGTTGTTAAGAAGTGGGATAAAACTTTGTCAGGGGGATTGGAATGGATTTACCTATTTTCTTTAAGAAACAAACATTACCTCTTTGTCCAGTGGCAGCACTTAAAGTATGAACTGAGCCATATTGTTTCATTTATTTGCTTTCACATTCTACACTTTTTGCAAATGCCCTTAAATCTTTTTTTAACTTGTTAAATTTGTTAAGTTTTTTTTATAAGTTCCCATGTACTAGTTTTAAAATTAGTGTTATACAGGGAGCGGCAAAATGATCTGACGGTTTTCGCCGCCGCGTGGTTGAGCGAGTAGGTGGTGGGGGGTGGGGGGGATAGGCGCGTTTCAGAGCCTACACGTGGACATTTTTAGTAGCCATGGAGCAGTGTTTGGTTGAGTATCGCGCGTTTGTTGTCGAGGCGTTTTTTAAAAGTGGCGATTCCTGTGTTGCTGTGCAGCCGCAGTTCCGTAGGCGTTTTAATTTAGGTGCATGAGGAAAAGTTCTGAGACGCAACACAATTATGCTGTGGGTGAGTAACTTCAGAGCTACCGGTTCAGCGTCGAAACGGAAGTCGACAGACCGTCCAAGGTCAGCCCGGACACCAGAGAATATCGATAGAGTAAGAGAAGCTATGGAAGCCAGTCCTCGGTGGCCGACCCGTAAACAAACTGCTGCTTTGCATTTGTCTGACCGCTTGGTAAGACGAATTTTGCGGTTCGATCTGCATTTCCACCCATACAAAATGGCTATTGTTCAGCAGTTAAAGCCCAATGACTATGCAAAGCGAAAAGTATTTTCAGAGCAAATGATTGATTTGATGTCAGATGAAAAAATTTTCATGATGAGTGACGAGGCGCATTTTCATCTGGACGGTTATGTAAACAAACAGAACTTTCGTTATTGGTCAACTACAAATCTTGAAGAACTGCATGAACGTCCTCTGCATAGTCATAAGGTCACTGTGTGGTGTGGTGTGACAAAAACTTGTGTGATTGGGCCATACTTCTTTGAAGAGGGTGGTCGAACTGTTACGGTCAATTCGCAACGTTATCTGTTGAAGTTACAAAACTTCCTGATCCCTGAACTTCGGAGAAAACGCTTAGTGCGCAGTAGAATGTGGTTCCAGCAGGATGGGGAAACTGTCCATACAGACAATGAGGTGATGGACTTTTTGAAAAGTAAGTTACGTGGCCGAGTAATCTCGCGTTTCGGGGATATTGCATGGCCAGCACGCTCCCCTGATCTAAGCGTTTGTTATTTTTTCTTGTGGGGTTTCTTGAAATCAAGAGTCTACACAAACAAGCCCCGCACATTGGGCGAACTTAAGGTGGCCATAACTCAAGAAATCGCCAACCTGTCTCCTGCAATGCTAGGGAAGGTGTTCGACAGTTTTGGTGCGAGACTGGGAGAGTGCTTCATCACAGAAGGGCACCATTTGAAGGACGTCATCTTCAAATCTTAAACTGATGAAATCGGTTTTTCCAATATAATTTTGTTTAATTTCCATTAACACCATTCTGTAATAACCAATAAAACATTTTTTATCACTCTTAACATTTGTGTTATTTCTACTTTAAAACCGTCAGATCTTTTTGGGGTTTACAGTGTAGTTTCATGCCAGGTAGAGGTTGCATGGACAGTGGTGGCCTAAGGTAAATTTTGTGCCCAAGCAGGATTGTTTTTGGCACCCCTCTATATAACCATTGCAGGTAGAAAAATATAAACACAGCTGCCAAACTTAAGTAGCCTGGGAATTATAGAAAAATAATCTTAAGGGAAGTTCCACAAATAGTGATCATACTCTAAACATTTCACTGTGATGATATACGAAAAAAAATAATTACAAAAACATGTTTTATAGACAATGTTCTCTTTATTTTTTATTATATTTTATATAGTGAATAGTTTACAAGATAATTGCAAAAAACAGTATAAGGGCTCTCTTTTTCCAGGATGGTGGATGCAAACAAACTTTTTAAAAGTGGTGATGTTAGGTGAGAAGACTAAGGGATTATTTTAATATCATGCCCAGGTTACACTAGGGGTGCTCTGTTTGGTGTGTCCTAATTGAGCTGGTAATCCGGGCGCCTGCCCCTTTGCATGGACTAGATATTTGCATTGCAACAAGTGATTGAGAAATGTATTTCATTAAGGAAAAAAAATATTGTCCATTTGTTGATCTGGATAGCGTGTAAGATCATGTGAAAAGAAGTATGTTATGGAATGTTCTGGAAGATTATGGTGTAAATGTATGGTTAATAAATGCGATTATGGTGGAAGTATTGCGTGTGTTTGAGTGGATGGAGCTTTGAGCGAATGGTTTGACATTGGACAGGGTGTTAGACATTGTTGTTTAATGTATTCATGGATACGATTATGAGGGATGCTTGTGAGAATGCGGTTGGTGTACAATTGGAAAATAAGAATGTGAGAGTGCTGCTCTATGAAGATGATGCTGTGTTAGACAAAATAATTGAATTTGGGACCCTAAGACAAGGGTCCCGGTTTTTATTCTTGTGTCTAAATGTAATTTTTCATTGAATTTAATTTATTTTGATTTAATTGAATTTACCACATAATCGTTGCATAATAAATGCCTAATTTTTGTGGAAAAAAGTGGGGTGGGACAATTATGTAAAACTTTAAAAAAAAATTAATACTTGATAATTATTTATTACTAACCTGTCTTTGGTACAAGTTTAGGGTTCATGGCATACTGGTGAATATACAGTTTAGTTGAAAAGTCCAAATCGACGCTCATCATTTCTTTGTGACAGTTTGGCGGACATTTTTCTGGTCTGAAAAATATCTTGAAACCCGCAGAATAGTTTTTTATATTCACCCATAATTGGGGTATGTGTGGGGGGACTGTTTTGCACATGAATATATTGTTAGCAGACGATCATTAGCTTAGCGTGCACAGGAAGATGCAAGTCTTTAACTATCATGTGACTTACCCTTGGTAGCCTTGCCTGCCCATCCACCACCCCTTGCTGCAAACCACACAACTTGGCTTTCAGAAATATACCTACTGACAATGCGCATGCGCGGAGAATTTTAGGCTTGCAGTGTACAAGAAGACTACTGCACATCCAATGTCAATAGTTATAGATCTTTAGAGATGTGTGGAAATGAGAGGGAGGGAGGAGGAAGTAGCTTGCCTTAAGTTTTACTTTTAAAGTGGTGTGATGAACAGGACTATACCATGCGACAGTTATGGAACGACATTTTAGAAACCAATTTATGAATTGAAAAAACAAGGTGCGACGATTATGTGGTAAAATACAGTATGATCCAAACACACGGCTATAGGCGTACCAAATGTCAATTTACACATACTGTAATATATATTTTATAATAAAGGAAAATGATAAAACTAAAGAAAAAAGAAAAATAAACTACTAAGAATAAATTTGATGAAGAAAGCCCACCTAGGGAAAGAGGAAAAATGTGGGAAGAGTCCAATGCACAAAGGTGACATCATCTTCCTTTCTTCTATCTTCTATAGTAGAAGTAGACACACACACATTTTAACACAAATAGAATAATATTTCGGCATTGTTGCCTTTATCAAACACAAAGAAGAAGAGAGTACAAATAAATAAATAAACAATAATAATAATACATAAAAAATTATATTTAAAAAAATAGTAATAATAATAATATTAATTTGAAAAATAATATTATAGAAATAAACTATCTTCTGTTGAGGCCTGGTGGTAATCTTGATTTGGTAATCCATTGGTGGGCCAGTTCCCACTGTCTAAGTTGAGAACTGTTGCACTCTTTGGGGAAATGCTCTTAATATTTTGGTGGTGTAGCAGGTTTGAAAGTCCTGGTTGTGAGTACCAGCATGGATGGGTACAGGCTTGTCTGGATATTTGTGGTTTGTGTCAAAACAATGATTGTTCATTCGCTGTCTGAGAGCAGTTGGCACAATGTGTTTCTAGCAATTTCTTTTAAAATTCAAAATGGAGTAATCCATTGTGTGTGTTATTTGTACTCTCTTCATCTTTGTGTTTGATAAAGGCAACAATGTCGAAAAATTATTTTATTTGTGTTAAAATGTGTGTGTGACTACTTTTACTATAGAAGACAGAAGAAAGGAAGAAGATGTCACCTTTGTGCATTGGATTCTTCCCACATTTTTCCTCTTTGCCTAGGTGCACTTTCATCAAATTTATTCTTAGTGGTTTATTTTTCCTTTTTCTTTAGTTTTATCAATTTCCTTTATTATAAAATTATCTAGCCATTTAGCAACCTCATTTTTAAACATGTAATATATATTTATAATAGTGAACCATGAAAGACTCTGTAAAATAATGCAATGTAAGTGATAGGGAAGGAGGCCATCCTAAAATGAGATTAATGTTGGGCCTTGATAGAAAACAAATACATTTCTCTTATATATTATGTTTCCTGCACTACATCATAGAAGTAAAGTTTGAGGGAAGGAGTAGCTTAGGAAGAAGGAGAATTCAAATTTTGTATGAATTTAAGGAAAGAAGAAAATTCTAGGAGCTGAAGGAGGAGACAGAGAACAGGGCACGGTGCTCTAAGTTCACTGACAAAAGGAATGGGCCTGTCATAAGACAAAACACCTAATAATATATAATATCTTCATACAGTTGCCATGTTCCTGTCTTCTTATCACCTTCACAAGGCTTCACATAATTTATAATTTTCTACAATATTTCTTTTAAACATTTGAAGCATGTATTGGTCTAACTATTTAAAAGTAAGGATAAGATGTAAGTGTGAAGATAGAATGAAGATTTGCAGAGAACTATTCTTTCATGTTTACTTCCTTTCCTACTACTTATATTGAACTATTTTACAGTGTTTCCATAATGTTTTATATTTTTTTGGGGTAACTATTAATTTTTATAATAACCAAATTTTAAAATATGCAAAACTTAGTAATGATGGTTGTGATTCTATTCCAGTGAAAGCATTAGCGACCCTGCCTCTGAATATGGAGCCTAGTTTCGATGAGGATGACTTGTCGCCGGTCACACCACTTCCTCTTTTTCAACAAAGAGATAATTACTACTCATAGTGGTGTCTGAAACAAAGGTGTTGAACTAAACATCTTACAAGATGACTTGTACAGACTGTCATGTTGTGCTGCACATTTATTTTCTGCACTCAAACGTACTATATACACACAAATGAGACATTTTCGTGTGTATTATACTGGCTTGAATTCCAAAAATAGATTTTATTTTGTTATCCATAGTATTGTATCTATGGAAGGTATATTTTATTTACGTCTTAGCTCTTATGCATTCATTTAGTCTCCTTTTTTTTATTACATATTTTATCTGTTTAACTGTAAAAATCAAAGACTTTGAACTGGTGTTTAGGATCTAGTGTTGTGACTAATAACATCTCCTTTCCCTTCCTTCTCATATGAGTTAACTGTGTTTAGAAGAATGCTTATTTCAATTTTTGGCGAAGAGTAAGGAATAACAAGTTATTGTGGGAGAGTTTAAAATGTGCCAAAATAAATGGTGAATATGATCACATTTTAAGTCTGTTTTATTTTGAAGAGTGTTGGGAATAATTTTAAATTGGTTAGATTGTATTTCTTCTTTTTAATTTTGTGTTATGAAACAAATCAAGTTTATAATTATTTTCCCACTTATTACTGTAAATATTTAGGATTAATTTGTTTACTTTTAGTTGTCAATAATAGCAGCTACTCAAAATCACACATTTTTATATTGTCTTCCCAGAACGTATATCAATAAAGTTAAGAAAAACTAATGTATTTAATCCATGCAAAACAAGTAATAATGTCTACTGCAGCATAGCCTAAAATAAATACAAATTTAAAATTAGTGTTTTATTATTTTATCATGGCAATAATTTTAGAACAGCTCTTAAAATACTTCTTGCCAAAACACTTTACTCTGATATTTCATAAAACATAATGTAATATTAAAAAGAAATTAGTGAGTAATAGATTTGGTGTAGAAACGTTTTTACTTAAAACAACTCTTTTTTTAATCTATATTTCTTAGTAATTCATTAGCTCAAAACATTTTACCTGTGAACACTTTTACAAAACCACCACATTGTATTTTCAATGTAAAAGCATAATACATATAAAATGATTAGAGCTTCTCACCCACTATGGTATGCTGCACCACTTCGAGCTGCTGTGTGTAACATTCCAAGTGCCTTCCTCTGGAGGTTTCCCCATATAATGCGCCTCAGGTGTGGAGTGCAGTTTCTTTCCTTTATTTAAAAAATGTTTGAAAAGTTTTGTTCTATAATTTTTGTACAGCCAAAATGTTATAGTAAACATTTCTATTTGGTTTACCACTTTTCCTTTTTTATTTTAAATAAGTTAAATCCATAAAGAAAAAAAACCCAGTGAAAACATGCTGTTTGATGGTGATTGTGTTGAATTCTACCTCACTCTAAATGTGCATTTTAACTATCAAAATAAATGTTAAGAATAAGACAAAACACCCACAATTCACAACACAAATCAACACGTATTGTAGTACAAAGCATGCTGGCTCTAAGCCAATGCACTCAAGTGGTGTTTGAAATTTCTTCTCATTGGTGCAGTGCAGTGTATTGAGCAACGAGCTTTAAACCTAGTAATCATAAATTATTCACAAGATGTGAAACATTAAATAAACAAAATACTAGAAAAATAAAATGGCATGCATATTGACTTAGTAACATAGGATTTTTAACAAAGTTTCTGTTATGACTTTTCTGTAATCTTTGTGTACGTCTTTTTTTAAATCTTTAATATTCCATTTTACTGTAGAAAAGTGCTCATATTAATCAATACTGTGCAAAGAGAAGAAAGATCTATCTTATTGTTTGAGCTTATATTTAACAAGACTGAAAGTAACTGTTCTGATGGTTGTGTCCAATATTTTATTTAGTGACTGAATTAAAAGTCATTTTTTGCTTAAAATTTTACACAAAATGGCCATTTATAAATTTTTAGGATGATAATTTTATTAAGCTAGTAAACTAAAAAAAAATCTATTTCAAACCTACCAGCTTATCATAAATGGAAGGAAGGAAATTTAATTATGAAATGTGTCACTATGTGAGTTTTTTTTATAAACACCTCTTTGTATTATTGTTGAATTTGAGGGTTTTCTTTCATGATAATGAATTAACTGCTGGAAAACTAGGTGATGTGACTGATTTATGAGTAAAGTTGTTTTTATGAGTCTTATGCTGATATATTTATATCAAAAAGTACTCATTAAATACCCTTGATTAAAAAAAAATCATATTAGACTTGGTTTTAATCAATAGCATTTAGTTAGTATACTTGACTTTGAGTCATCACGTGATGTAAAAACATGTGCAGTATTATTGACACAAAGCCAAGTCGAAATAATATCGCAGGTGCTGATAGTTTCACTGTCAAGAAATGAGCAAACAAACAAATTAAACACACATATATATATAGTATTGGCAAATCAATGTTAATATATGTTTTAATTATATACTAGCGTATAACCTGTGCAAGTAGTAAGATCGGTGCTATAAAAATATATACATATATATATATATATTTGTCTGTGTGTGTATTAGCTAATACATATATATATTTATTTATTTAGCACCGGCGTACTATCTGCCCAGATTTTACATATATTAACATTAATCTACAAACGATTGTTATCCCTCTACATTGGCAGCAATGTAAAGTGTGAATTGTGTTTCAGCTTCCTTTGTTAAAACTATATTGTGCTTTATTTTTTTTTGTATGTTTCTATCCTTATTTCCTGATTTTTCTTCCATCAATAATAAATAATATGTAATGATACCTCAAAAAGAGAAAAAAGGATTTTCTTAAAGATCAGTATCTGGTAGTTATTAAAGCTAATAAAACCATTTTAATATAATATTCAAACATCAGGTTATCTGAAGCTGTCACTCTTGATGGATTAAAATAACACAAAGAATATAGTAAAATGTTATCTCTGTTGGCCGAAAAGAAATATGTTTGGATTTTCTCTACTAGTTCTTCCACCCAAAATCAATCAAGTTATACCTTATTTTCATCTATAACCCTTATTGGGGCAGGGGAGAAAAGGGGGAGGTGGAGGTAAAGATACAAATTCAAAACAGTTGATAGCTTGAAAGTCTGACATTGCCGTGGTTAATGCAATTATAAAGTCCGTTCACCGTAGGAATTGTTTTCTGAAAGGCCTTTTTCCCTACCAGAAATCTATTATATAGTAGGATATTGGTAAGAAAAAAGACCTTTCAGAGAGTAATTCCTATCGTGAATGGAGTATATTTATTATTTTGTCCAAAATTCCTCAGAACTAGTTCAACAATGCAATAATTATTTAGCATTCCACATGATGAATTTTTGTTTCCATACTTTTTTGTAAATAAATCTAATATAGTAAATATACCAGTAATTTGTATAAAGAATGTGACTATAACAAATATTTTAACATTTTATAGTAAATTTCAGTCAATATTTAATCAAAGAGAAAACTAAGTTATAGTTAAGCTTTGAGACTGAAATTTGCACATGATTTCTATAGTTCGAGTTAAAAAAAAAAATTTAAATCAACTCTCATAGAATTCGAGTAATCAAAAACATTATTTTGTTAATAATTATTCTCCTTATTTTCTTTCTTGTAAAATGCATTGGTTTTGTTTGTAGTTATCACAAATCCAGTAACATAAAATTAAAAAAAGTAAATCACAGTAACTTAGCTATTTAAACATTGATATTCTTTATAAGACAACATAGTTTTACTTTGTTCAATACTAGCATAGAAATAACACTAGTATTGATGTCTTGTTTTCCAAATAAACATTAGCACATTGTTGCTGAAATTGATCACACTTGTACTGAAGTAAAGTAAACTTGTAATTTTAAACATAAAAATCAAAGAGTTAATGTTTTATTGTTTGTCCACATGTGCATTATATATGGAGTTGCAATTTATAAGTGTAAGAATAGCTAAAATGTCATAATGTTATTTAATGAACAGTATTATTGGTGCACAAAATCATTTGTCTTTTCTTCCTATTTATAATAATAAAGATATTTAATAAAAAAAACATACAAATATAGGTTGTAATACATATAGGCTAAGACTAAGACATTTTAAAACTTGAAATACAGGAAACATGAATGTTTTTTTCCCTACCAGAAATCTATTATATAGTAGGATATTGGTAAGAAAAAAGACCTTTCAGAGAGTAATTCCTATCGTGAATGGAGTATATTTATTATTTTGTCCAAAATTCCTCAGAACTAGTTCAACAATGCAATAATTATTTAGCATTCCACATGATGAATTTTTGTTTCCATACTTTTTTGTAAATAAATCTAATATAGTAAATATACCAGTAATTTGTATAAAGAATGTGACTATAACAAATATTTTAACATTTTATAGTAAATTTCAGTCAATATTTAATCAAAGAGAAAACTAAGTTATAGTTAAGCTTTGAGACTGAAATTTGCACATGATTTCTATAGTTCGAGTTAAAAAAAAAAATTTAAATCAACTCTCATAGAATTCGAGTAATCAAAAACATTATTTTGTTAATAATTATTCTCCTTATTTTCTTTCTTGTAAAATGCATTGGTTTTGTTTGTAGTTATCACAAATCCAGTAACATAAAATTAAAAAAAGTAAATCACAGTAACTTAGCTATTTAAACATTGATATTCTTTATAAGACAACATAGTTTTACTTTGTTCAATACTAGCATAGAAATAACACTAGTATTGATGTCTTGTTTTCCAAATAAACATTAGCACATTGTTGCTGAAATTGATCACACTTGTACTGAAGTAAAGTAAACTTGTAATTTTAAACATAAAAATCAAAGAGTTAATGTTTTATTGTTTGTCCACATGTGCATTATATATGGAGTTGCAATTTATAAGTGTAAGAATAGCTAAAATGTCATAATGTTATTTAATGAACAGTATTATTGGTGCACAAAATCATTTGTCTTTTCTTCCTATTTATAATAATAAAGATATTTAATAAAAAAAACATACAAATATAGGTTGTAATACATATAGGCTAAGACTAAGACATTTTAAAACTTGAAATACAGGAAACATGAATGTTGCTGAAAGATAGCTATGTAGTTTATTGATATATTCTATAATTAACTAGTAGTGTACAGCCATAGCTAGACAAAAACTCTGATTATATTAAGTAAAATATATTAAAGTAAAATTAATATTAACCCTTTTGGTGCCAGCAGTAAAGAGGCAGGCTGCTTTAGGAATGCCTAGCCATTTAAATATTGTGCATGCAATTTTGTAAATATTTGTACTCACCATAGTTTGAAGATTTAAAACTGACAGTAGATTTTAGTATTTGAACTATGATACATTCACAGAGTAAAAATATCAAGTTGGTCACTAGTATGAACACTTAAAACATATTTTAGATGTAAGACTTTGTGAATCCATAATTTTCAATTTAAAATCAAATTCTAATCTTTGTTAAATCACTCTAATCAAATTGAATTTCATGCCTAAAAATGTATTAGTTGAGTTTGAATCAAAGCTCATGCCCCCAAAAATTTTGAGTCAACTTTGAATCAAATCTTAATCCCAAAAATAGTTTAGCATGAGACTCGATTTGGATTTGACTCAAATTAATTTTATCTTAATCGAATCCCATGCTTTAAAAAAATTAGACAAAATATGTTATTTTAAAAATAGGTTTAGACCCAAATTGAATAATCTATTTAAGACTTGCTTTGATAATGTTTTAAATAGAATTTGTGTTGAATATTTGACTATGTTAAGTTTACATTTCCAATCCAATCCAATAATATTATATTTTAAAATATTTTGATACACACTTGGACACATTTTAGGTTTATTAAAAGAATGAAATCGATATAACTAATCTCCAAATGTGAAAAATCAAATAAATAGCTCAACATTTTTTTTTGTAATCATACTGATGCATGGTTTGATTAATATTTACAAAACGGTGAGCCTAGCTACTTATTTGAATGCAAGATATTCACTGTCTCAAATAACTGTGTCCCACACCATCCTTTACGATTTGGAACGCAAGTTAATTTCTCTACCACACACCTGGTGGTTTGATTATATTAATTTGCTTGGTAAGAATAAATTAGCCTATAGATTTGAATTTTGAGTTTTACTCATAGAAATTAAACCTAGAATATATTTTAATTCAAAATTTGAATTAAATCTGAGTCTCTCAATATTAAGATTCAAAGCTTAGGTTCAAATTCGAATCTAAGTAAGATTCATATTTGGATTTGAAATTTTGAAGGTTCACACAGGCTTACTTAAATATAACCCAAACAATGGGGTTGTCAAAATGTCCAATATATTGTTCGGCAGCACTTTAATCACGTTTACTCTCGACTGATTGATTGGCCAGCTGGCACTATAGGGGTTAGTAAATAGGCTAAAAGTGAACAGTTGGATTAAAACTAAATATGACTGAAAAGGACCTTACTTGAAGACTTAGCAAAAATTGGTGATGTATAAGCTTTTTTTTTGTTTTTGTGTGATGGAACTTTATACTTTTTGTTGACCTTGATCTTGACCTTGACCTTGAATTAGGGGGACAAGGAGGGCATTTCTACTTTGAATAATTTTGTTGCCTTATATTCTAAAAGGGAAACTATTAATCATAATTACCATTAGTATAGTTAGCAAAATATTGATGGCAATACGGTATATTACAATTTTATGAAAACTGTACAATAATGCAATATAATTTTTATGGGAGAAAGTCTGCCTGAAAATATAGTTACGTTAGACCTGGATGGAAACAAATAATTGGAGGCTAGACATTTTAAGTTTCAGCTTTTAAGCCACTAGGTAGATATTCGTTTTTATGGATATAGTTTTATATTGTAAGCTAGTATCTACCAATGATCAGAAGGCTCTAAGATATAATTGTTTAGTATTTTTAAATGCCTGGAAAAAGATGAAACAAAAACTTATCACTTAAGCCATAAGTATTCTTCTTTTTCTCCTAATATTTCGTTTCAGTCTAATTGATAGATTATACATATTCATTCTTAATTGATAGTTATACATATACTAGGCCTTACTTTTAAATTGAATGTATAGTATTAGAGAGACGGTATTGATCTATTTTGTGAATCTGAATCTGTGTCTCAGAAAACTTAAAGGGTTTACTCAACTACAATAGAGCCCTGTTTATATGGCAGGTTAGGTTCCAGAATCTTTCAGTAAAGCGGAATTCGCTGTAAAGCCGAGCATAGCCTTTTTTTAACACTTAAATGATCACTTCGGGGGCCACATGGTCTTAGGCACTACTCTCCCAGTTGCCTAGACCACCGATAATGGGGAGATTGAGGTTCGAATCTTGGTGAAGTGTATTGAGGGTAGTTTTTCCAAAATGGCTATTCACTGTCTACATGAAAATGTGGGTACACTTCCTCTAAATATAACCTTCCTAATCCCTAAAACCATTGGTGTAATTAGTACATAAGTGTTTAACCCAAATGGGTAGTAAAACACGGTGCTAAAAGAACTTTAATTAATGCATATAAAATCCTAATAAGATGTTTACACTATCATATACAAAGTGCACAGTAGATAATTCATTCGAATGAAAACGATTAGTAACAATTAAATAAAAACCATCGAATGATCATTAAGTGGAACCCTACTGTACATTTATTCTTAAATTGCTATAGAAAATATAAATAACTAAATGTTAACAACTTTAATGTTATAATGCATTTATTTTAACATTCATACATTGAGTTAAGTAGTAAGCTAATACATGTAGCCTTATATTTTCTCATACTATTGATTTTTGAATATCCATAGGATTCAAAGGTTTTATCCTTAAATAATACTTAATAACACATTTCTAACCTTCACTCATGGGGCCTGTCTGATGGAGGAAACATGTTCCCTTCAATATTTTTTATGAAATCAAGGGTGTAGAAAGCATGGGGTCCTGGAGGTCCCCGTGTACATACAAATATTTTAACAATATATAACTGTTTAATTTGACTACATTTTAATGTAAATGCTCTCAACCAAATAGTAGTTAGTTATTATTCTAAGATTCACCTTCAAGATGCAACTTGTAAAACTTCCGAATGTAAAATTAGCTCTGCCGACATTTTAAATACTTTTTTTTTTGTCTTTCTTCAAACTGGTATTGGGAAACAAAGAATGTTTCTTGGTATGAGTTGAGTTGTGGGGTCCAATAAAAGTAGCCAAACATTTTTGCTATCGTTTGTAAGATCTTACTTAAAAGGAAATAGCAGCTTAAATAAAGGGATAGTAATTGTCATAAATGAAGTCGGCACCTTATGTAGACTAGATACTTGGATTTCCCCCTCCTCTCTTTCAACATACATAATAACACCAAGACCTATTTTGTAACTACAAACATTTTGAAACCATTTACAAAATTCGAACAGCATCGTATTACTAGTTATTACAGTGTTGAGTGTAGCAAATGTTGTGTGTTGTATTGGTTTGTGATTTTGGAGAAACAATCCAGTATTATAGTACTAGTGGATTGTTGGTTGTTGCTAATGTAATAAATATTAGTGTTTGCTAATAATTATATAAAAATGTCAAGCCTTAAAAAACGCAAATACGTTTGACACCTGGCTTGTAAATGAACCACCAGCAGAGGCACCAAAAAGATGAGGATTTTTTATTAGTTTTACTCCACCAAATTTCACTATCAGTTCAGTTATTGTTACTTGTACTAATTACACTATTGGTGTATGAGTGTGGTGGTTTCATCTGTAAGGTCTTGTGAATCGTTATATCAATATAGGCCATAAATAGTAAATATATGGCACGCATGCCACCCAGTGCCACACAAACACAATTTGGATCGTACGCAAAAATTTAAAAAACTAAACATTGTATACAATTTTTCCCAACATGGTATAATTTTTGAAGTCGATAAAATTTTGACAGTCATGTAATGTTACACAGTACTTTTTTGCAGTCAACGCTTATTAATCATTTTGGCTCATGCCTAAGTGCATCTTTTGTGTTGTTGAAGACAACACAGTTTGAATCGAACATGTAATATATGAATATTAAAATGCAATGTGGTAAACTAATATTAGACATGCACGCTGATAGCGAGATTGGGGTTTTTGGGATTTTTCGAAATTCAACCCCTAATGGGGTGAAGCGGGGAGAGGGTGGTTTTCCTTTATTCTCCAAAGGGTAAACACATTTATGAAACTGACTAAGAAACACCAAATTTGACATGAATGCTCTTTGTCAAAATTGTAGATGTATATTCTAGGCATTTAGGGATTTTTCGAAATTCATTCGTTAGGGGAGTGAAGCAGGGAGTGGGTGGTTTTTATGTACATTCCAAAGCGCTTGCTTGAGCTGGAAAGATGAATCTTGGCAGGGAGGTTCATTTTCAGGCAAAGGACGAGAGTTAATTTTTATTTTTCATAATTCAACCTTAAATGGATTGAAGTAGGGAGAGGGTGATTTTTCTGAGTCTGTTTTTTTAAGCTTAATTAGTACATAAGCGTATAACACAAACGAGTAGTAAGAAGCGTTAAAAAACAAAATATACACTATCATGTTAGTTTTCAAATGGAAACAAACCNAATGGCCTTTCTACGCCCTTGATAGAAGGGTCCACCCCCTCTCCCACACACACACACACACACACTTTTTTATTCAGGATAAAGTCCCCATCAATATAGACATGAATTGACCGATTTGTTTAAATAATTTACTTAATTGCAGGATTTTAGTTATTTCACATGTATTTTAGTATTTTGGTATTTTATAGCTTTATTAAATGAAAAAACCTTGTTTCATTAATGCAAAATGTAGCTATTGAAGAGCAAGTTAACCCTACAAGGTGGAAATATTCAAGTTACCTATGTCACCTTAAAACATACTTGAGAAATTTCATGTCTCAAATCTGATTAATCAAGTAGATGTATCACACATATATTTTGCACAATATCATAATTTGTTATATGAAATATACAAATGTATGTAGTTAAAGAATGAAGTAAGAAGGTATTTGACCCACCTTGGTGGCGTAGTTGGCTAACGCGCTAGTTGTGTTGAGCTCGACTTTTAAGGGCGGGGAGATTGAGGTTCGAATCTCGGTCGGGTGAACTGGGTGTGGTTTTTACTAAGTGGTTTTCCACTCTCCCTCCACACAAATGCGGATTCACTTCCTCTAATTCAACTTTCCCAATCCCTAATCCATTAGCATAATTAGTACTTAAAGCGTATAGCCCGAATGGGTAGTAAGACGCGGTGCTAAATAATAATAATAAGAAGAAGAAGGTATTTGGTGAAGTCATTGTTCACTTAACTTAAATTGTAACTATTTAACATAATATGAATAACCCTCTTGTAGGTAAGCCAATGCCTAAACCATTTTTCATATATTTAGCAAATTTTTGAGAAAAATCTTAGACCTATTTGAATTTGTAGTGAAAATCTTGAATCTATATTTATGTTCAACTCAAACATATTATTAAGGACATCAAGGTAAATATTAAAAGGAAAATACATATTTTTAGCACCACATCTTAATACCTGTTTGGGTTAAGTGCCAATGTACTAAATTACACTAAATTGTTAAGTATTAGGAAGGTTTAATTTAAAGGAAGTGCACCCACACCTATGTGGAGGGAGAGTGAAGAAACTATTTAGGAAAAATCACACTAAGTACAACCGACCGAGATTTAAACCTGGATCTCCCCGTCATTGGCAATCTAGTCTATTACGAGAGTAGCGTCTTGTCTGCTTCAGTGACCGCGTGGTCTAATGCACTACTCTCACTGAAGACAGGGAAATTGAGGTTTGACCTTGGCCGAGTGTACTGAGGGTGATTTCTCTTAGAAGGTTTTTCACTCTTCTTCCAGACAAATGTGGGTGCACTTCCTCTAAATTACACCTTCCTAAACCCTATCAACTTAATGTATTTAGTACATGACATATAGCCCGAAAAGGTAGTAAGACGCGGTGCTATAGCACGTTAGACCAAGGGCTACTGAAGTGGGTAAAAGGGTAATATTATATTCGGCCACCTTACTGTTTTAAGTACTGTAGTAATTATAAAGAATCAAATTATTAATAATTTGTGAATCTCCAAAGTTGGGAATAAAATGTGCTTATTCCCCCTTCCCCCACAAAAAGATAAATTAATTGGAAAGTCAGCCACATCCATGCCTTAACCATAAGCTAGAATACCGGGTCAGTGTTTTTTTTTAACTGATTATTTGTGTGACTACAAATGTTTGTGAGTGTTTGTAAAATGCAATGTTAAGAGACATGGTTTTTCTGTTTTGATCGATTTTTAAATGAACCTAGCATAGAGTAAATTATGTTTAGTAATCTGATTAAGTTAGTAAATTAATTATTTATTTTTAAATATTAAGGGGAACTTATTGAAATTTTACATTCACACTCTCCTTATTTGATTAGAAAAAAAACATGTTCACTATCTTTCAAATTACTATGCATGTTTTGATGAAACATTTTGTTTGTCAATAACCTTTTATGTTTTGAGCATAACATTGACACGCTGCTAATAAGGGGGGAACGCGAGAAAAAATAGTGGTTTTGCAGTTCTTATAACAAAACTTAATTTTGGCTAAAATAAAATATTGCTTCAATACAAATAGAAAGTTTAATTTTCTACACATGGTTATATCAACAGTTTTTGAATGTCTTTCATCTCTGTAGTAGCTTTGGATGACAAACTTTTTAAATTAAGAGTAAAAAAGTTGTCATTAGATTCCAGGACACCCTTGATAGTATGGTGTTATTTGCCACCTACTTATACCTATCATACTTTTCCTTTCATTTTTCTAATTAGCAAAAATATTTTATAATTTATTATTTTTTAGTTGAATTAAAATGTTTTCCGAAGTTCGTACATGAAATAACATGCTAAGTTGTTATGCTAATCAGATCCACTTTATGTTCATTCACAAGAATATGGCGGGAGGATTTATTGTCCAGCACGGGTTAAAATGATAACTAATTTTGAAATAAGAGAGAACACCTACCTCTTTTTTAAACATATTTATCTTTTGAAGTTGTCTGTTGAGTTCTTCTTGTTCATTTTCGTAGTTGGCAATAGCTAATCAAGTTATAATCAGCTGATGACAAGTGAAGCGCGAGTCTCATTTGGATTGAAAATAAAAGAAGTGAGATAGTTAATGGACAGAGTAATTCCACACAGACGATATTCATTTGGACAGAGCTGATCCCACACACAGAGAGAAGAAACCTTCACAGAGGTTCTTGGGGAAAAAAAAGCTATTTACTTCTGAACTATTGCAAGTTTCAATTTTGACAGACGGAAAGGAAGATTTTAACTCTCTGTTTAACATTAATTTCTAAATCTTTTCAACTTTTATTTTGAATTAAATTTTATATTAGATTCATCCCTAGGTCATGGCCAACCCTATTACCTCTGTACTAAGGTTTTAATATTCTACTTGTAGCATTGGTTGAATAAAATCAGGGTCTTCTTCTTGACTTTTGAAAACTTTCAGGACAAAATATGTGTATGTCCTCACCCAAGATATTAAGAATTGCGAATTAAGAAATTAATAATTAAGAATTTAAATTATATACCTAGCTAAAGTGAGCTAGAAGCTTAGTACTAACTAAACCTGTGTGTTTTAATGAGTGAAATTTAATATTTCGGCCAATATTTTGGAAGGAATCATTATGGATATTATTCTTTTTTCTGATGATATCTGACAAATTTTATACTCATATAAATGTGTCTACATAATCAAACATCAGAAATTATAAAAAAAACTAGGAGCATGTATTAATTTGAGTATTTTAATAATATCCAGACAATCCATATTTTATTTCAAGAGTAATAGACATTGTCAAACCATATTTATCTTTTGACCCATATGGCATAAAACAAATGATAAAGTGTAACTTTGAATTTAATTCACCTGTATTATATATGACATGACATATATGAGTAGATCAAAGACACACATATAGTATTATTATTTTCTCAGTTGTAGTATTAGTAATGCATTGACCCGATCGTCCATAGGTAGGATTGAGAAGTGGAAATATCTACATCATAACAATAACAACCTACAGTATGTTCAAATGATTGTTTTTTTGTTTTGTTTTTTTTCCTAGTACAATTCATTCAGTGATTCATTTTATTTAAATTGTTCAATGTTGTATTCCATCTATTTTCTCCAACTCTAGTAGGAATTTAAATCATACCATTGTTGTAGGTAGTGTTATAAGAAAATTAATATATTATTGTCCAGAAAACATTCCTAAGCACACTAGTGGTCTCAAGTTTAAAAGGTCATTGTGTCATCGTCAGAGTTAACAAAGGAAAAGTTTTTTTTTATTTCTCCTAAGTGTAATCACTAGAAGTGGTGCCCAGCAAATATAGTTAAAACCTCTCTCTCTCTCTCTCTCACACACACACCAGTTTTACTAAATATTATATAGGTAGTTTTAAGAGTCTAAGAGTCGCTGACCTCTACCTTTAATATATATATATATATATATATATATATCATTAGAATGGATATTCAGGAAATGTTCATATCACCATGTGAATAAAATTAAACTCTATGTTTGTACTAGAGAAATAGTTTATTTCTTTTGACCAAGAAAATGTTTTGTTATACAAACTTCAAAACCACTTACCTTTTCTCGCTTCCCCTACATGCCCCCTTTAAACTTATTGTATTATAACATTTGCTTGTGCGATCTTGTTGACTCTCTAAATTAATGGTATTTCTATTCATAATACCAGAGCTGCCTTTGTCATTTTGTTTTGTTGCTTCATTAAATATATTTATCGTTTATTATGTTAGCAACAACTTTAAGTGAAAAAATATTTATGTAGACTAGTTTTTTTTTTTGATTGATTTGGTTGATATAATAAAGTATCTATCTTTACTCTCTTACCAAAGAAAAAATAGTTTAAAAAGCTCCAATTTAAAACATTACAGAGAAAATTTACTAAAGAACAGGCCTAATATAGATAGCCCATTTTGGTGCAATTTCTTTTATTTCAATTTGTGAACATAATTTTATATTTGGAAGAAGGTACAACAATGATGAATATAAAAATATAAAAGAGAATATACACAATATGTCTTTTACAATGAAAAGAAGAAAACAGTTCATACTTTGGATTGCTGCTACTGGACAAAAATTTAATGGCTGACTCTTGGGTATTGAAGAAAATCGATTGCTACCGCCAAAGTCCCATAACATTACTATGACTTAGAATGGCTAACATTAGGAGGGGTAGCCAGCACACTAAAACACACACAAACACAATTTTAAGGACGAACCTTCACTGTCAGTTTCTTCATGTCAAGAGAGTAGACTGATGCTTTTGATTGGACTGCAAGGTTGGCTGTCAACAGCTGATTGTTTTTCAGTTATGATTTCACTGTATATATGGCAGTACTTGGATTAAATAGATATAAAGAGCATAATTCTACTCTTTCGACCTTATGATGCTGCCTCTGACAATGAAATTTGGTCCTTAAAAATGTGTTAGTTTTTTTTTTCTATCTTAACAATTTATATGCCAATATCACTAAGGTAAGTGTGTTGGCTATCCCTCCTAATTTTATCCATGATTTAGACTACTATTATACTCCAATTAACCATAGCAACTTAAAATAATATTAAAATATATCTTAATATTTCGGTAATTTGTTAGATCACTCAAAACATAGCTTAGACATAAGGTTTAAATATAATTACTTTTCTCTCTGTTGAAACAAAAAGTGAAATAACATATTTTGCTTTAAAGGGATTTTGAAATGGTCAAAATTAAGGTATTTAAATATTTAAACTAAGTCACATGAGGTCTGTAAAGAACAAGTTACTGATATATTTAAATAATAACGTTACATTAAAATAACTTGAAATAGATACAAGATCTTCTTCCATTTATAATAATATCAATATAAGATATGACTACAACGTTTCAATAAACTGTTCCTGTATGACCATTAAAGCCACATCATTCAAGCATGCATTTTTACATCCATGCCTACTTGGAATCGAAATTAAGTGGTATAAACATTTAATAAACACTATATTTAATGGTTTTTGTTACAATAAAAACTTTATTGAATTTGATTTTTTTTAAATACCATGTTTTACATCCTTAGCTTACTTTCAAAACTTCATATGGTATTGAAACATATATATATCTGTTAACGGTACCATATGAAGTTTTGAAAGTAAGCTAAGGATATAAAACATGGTATATGGTTAATTGGCATAGATATAAAGCTTGTCTGCCTCTAGAGATAACACTTAGCTTAGGTATTTTTATAAATATATATAAAAATCACAAGATTTTGTTTTACTCATTAATATTGCTGAAATAAACCAGATGCTTAAACTGTTGTTTTTATTTCAGAAAAATTGTTTTGGGAGTAATCTATAAATATAAATATTTTGCAAATAGGTACTTTGTAATGGGCATAAAATACATACCTCTGAAAGTAGTTTGCGGAGTAACATTTATCTTGAACATATTTTCCTGAAATACTGGTACAGGCACACACCAATTCAATAAGATTGATTAAAATATTAGATATGGCCTAACTTCAAAACATTCATGCCTTATGTAGGGTTTGTTCTGGGAAGTTTTTTCAGTCTTTGCTATACTGAAGGGAACATAGAATAGCTCAGCCACATTCACAAAACCAAAATATATTTCCATTGTGTATCTTTTCATGGAAAACTTGTTTTCACTTTTGAAGTGTAAGTGAAAAATAAGTACAAGTGAATGTGATAGAACTATATAAAATACAAACACAAAATGGCTTGATCATTAAATTGTCTTTAAGAATTCATTATGTTTAAGGACTTTTTTCTAAAGTGGATTTGTGAAATGCTGTTCAGATATACCATTTTTGAAGTATTTAATATTCATAACCACAGTTAAAACACTGTATAAGCAACAGAAAGATTTGGTGGTTGATTTAAGTCTTTATACGCTGTGTGTTATAACTGCATTTTTTTAAACATGTGTAGCAAAAGAATTATCAAACTATCTGTTATTTCCCTTCTCAACTCTCTAGTAAACAATATTAAATTTATATTATAAGTAGAGCATTCAGTCACTCAATCAATAAAATTTAAATCGATAATAGTGTTGATTATTAATATTCAATTTCAAGAATCTAATCAAATAATGTTTAAAAATGGTTCAAAATAAAATATATTTTTGTACTTAAAAATGACAAAGTGTAGGAGTCTTTTTTGATGTAGTGTTTATAATCATACATATTTGTATATAATTTATTGTAATTATATTGATTTTTTTTGTTTTATAGAAGTATATAGTGAAAGTATAGTAATGTTTCATAACATAGGCTACATTGTAAAATAATGAGTAGGCCTATATGTAGAACTATGATAAGTGTCTAGAAATAAAGAATGAAATATAAAGTATGACAAATTTGATTCATATTTGGAATGATTATTGAAAAGAATACAGTTTAGAATACTAAAATTAATTTATGAATGGTAGAATACAGAGGAAAGTGGGATAGATGTTTGTTCATCATATTTGTTACCATCCCACTTTCCTGGTACCTTCTTTCACGCATAAAATTAATTTATGATGTAACATACCTGTAGTTTTTCGTTATTAATTTTAATTTAAGGTATTTAAAGAAAAAGTTTTATATTTTTAAGAGTGAGCCTTGTATAAAATTAAATTTACTAAAAAAAAACTTCTTATGCAGTGTTAAGTATTTGAATGTGTGTTGAAATGTTTAATGAAGTGTTTTTGTGTTTTTACCTTAAAGTAAAGAATTATATCTTCCAATCGAGTAAAATGATACAGTATTTGTAAATACAGTACCTTATGTCATTGTTTTCTGAGTAGCATTTAATCATGTTTATTTTATTTGAAAAATTCATACAATCATTAAATAAAACTAACGATGAAAGAATTAGGGCTCATGAACTAAAAAATAAATATGTAGATAAATGTTAAATATAAAAATCAATGCAAAATTACATAAAAAATAGTGTTATAGTGTAATAGTGCAAATTAAAGCAAAAGTTTGCATTTAAATTATAGTAAGGATTGTACTTAGAATTCAGTGTTGAGAATTGTGTATAATGGCAAGTGAAAGATCATTGTGTCAATTACCTATTGTTATAGCATGGATGGTTTATTTGCCATTCCCAAATTGAATGTTTCCAAATGTACAGTTCTTGTTTACATTGTTGTTTTATTTATCTCCTCCTTGATCATTTTATAAAATTATTAATTAGCTAAATTCATATTTTTAACCTTATTGATTATTAATTTTAAAGTTATAATTTACTACACACAAACAATAACAAATAATAAAACATTGTTTGCATTTCATTTAGAGGTGGGTTGAATTCATGTTTTCTTTAATACTAATATAGAATATTTCGAATACAAATTTAAATCTTTAAAATGTAAGATTTTTATTAAGAACCAAACAAACTTAAAATTAAACAGCAAAAGGTGAAATTTTTTTAAGAGCGAGTATCTTATACTAAAAGTATTTTTGATCATATTTGCGACACTATCATTGTCCGATATTATTAGCGCTCACTATTGTTTTGTATGAAGTTATAAGTGGTGCACTTGCATCTGCACACTCATTGAAGAGTTGTCACTGAATTGTTTTCATACATTTATAATTCAGTAGACAAGATATAATATGACCCTCCATTACTCTGAATTTTATGTGGAAATGAAGACAATTTTACACACTTTAATTATGTGCATTATATTTTCATTTGAATGGTTATAAATAGCTGTCAATTTTTTTAAAGCTATATAAATTTTTGTTGCTACTGATCGATATGTGAGCCAAACGGGTTTGAGCACATGCATACAAGTAAAGTTGATTTGAAAGTATGATACATGCTGGCAGTAGGGGTATTCGGCCGGTTCCCGCGGCGAACCTGTACCTAAATATTTCCCAAGTTCACCGAACTGGTCCTTAATTCTTTCAAAACTGCTGATATTAATGTTGCAGTCAGTTATTTTCTTTCACAGTAGTGTGCTACATTAGCAAAATTCGAGGAGGAACCTCAACCATCGACCCAGGTTTTATTGACTTAGTAATTGATACACTCATTACTATTAAGCCAGTAGTCAACCTACAACCTATGCCATTTTATTTATTTTTTTAGTTCTGAGCACTAGTACCACAAGCGCTTACATTCTCATGTTTTGGTTCTACTTACTAATATTAAAGTGGTGCTTCTATAATATTCTCATTTCTATGACCCAGCTGCTTAACTTAAACATGATAATGTGATGGGAATTGAATGTGTTGTTCAGTGGTCTTTTCATAAAGACTACAACTGATTCTTTATAAACAAACCAGTATTAATGATAGATATATTGCAAGAAATTTCTTTTATTTCTAATGAATAATGACACTCGAAACATAAATTTAAATTTAATAGAGTTGAAAAATTTATCAAAAGAAAGTTGTGGAAACTTCGAAAAGAAAGTTGAACCTGCAATAAATGAAAAGAAAGTTGAACCTGCAATAAATTATGATGCTTTTAAAAATATTGACTTTGTTGAGAATAAAAAATATGTCAAACCTTCTCGTCAAAAATAACTGAGAGCAGTTCTCAACAGTATGGAAGCCAGGTCAATGTACAGTTATCACTTGAAATCAGGAAATAAAGCAGAACGTAGTAATTGTAAAATTTAGAATATTTTAAACATACTAGACCCAGATAGGTGGAATATTGATGAAATTGTTGTCCAATAAAAAGCTGCCAAAGAAAAACTCTGTGAATTCAACAACCTCTTTCATTATGAAATCTACCTCAATTATTTCCGTGACTATGTGTAAAATGTTCTACAAAATAAACACAACCATTAGATTCTAAGTGGGCTACAGTATAAAGGGTAAGAAATGTTAACAATAGAGATTCTGTTCTTTGGATGCAGAAAGAGGGGGTTCTACGATGACTAGCGCCCATTTTTTAGAAACCAATGTGTAAAAGAGAGATTTAGGCCATTTGTTTTTTTATAATATGTTATCAGAACATAAACCTGCTTCAGTAATAAATAATGTGCTGTACTAACCTTAATTTGTCCGGTGTGATGAGATAATACATTGTGTTATGTACACAGGTTGTTGGTGACTCCTATTCTTCTGATAGCCCTTCCTGTTACCTCATTTCAAGAATAACGTCAAACCAACGAGTCAACAATTCTCTTTAGCAAGCTGCCCACTCAGGGCCCTTAGAAATTGCGAGACGGGTCCATTGAAAGACTTAAGTACTGCCTTGAGGTCTGGCTGACCACTTCTGGACTCGAGTGAAATATTGTATTTGACATGATGTGTAACCACCAAGGGGGATGGATTTGTAAGGTGGAAACGGTAAATACCGAACTTGCCGATATGATGTGATTAATGAAAACCTTCTTCACCCACTCTTATAGCCAAGAGAATGAGCAGTGTCTTTGTCTGTGACTCAATATTCGCGGCCCACTCCAAGGATGCACCCTGTAGCCTCATGGGGCCTATGTGACAAGGTGCATGCAACATGTATGCTATTCAAACTGATGCTTGCGGGCTGCACTTTTTGCCCATGTTGGCTGCTCTGCACGATTGTAGTTTGTTAAGCTGTGTTTACGCATGATAGTCAATTAATTTTATTTCCCTGGTGACCATTTGATAACATTGCCATATGCACAGTTTCTTGCCTACCACGTAAGGGAACGGCGTGATTAGGTATGTATGTGATGTAATATAAGCGCTCTAATGTGGGCTTTATAGCAGCTTTAACATATATAAACTATTGTTCAAACACAGAAAAACATATTTAAATTATATGATTTTATAAAATAAATAATTTATTTTTCCTTTTACTTCTGATATTTATTGGACTTGGCCCATCTCATTGTTCTTCCCATTTGGTATTTACATTAACTTGGTAAGAGATTCTTCAATTTAACTATCTACTTTTCTTAAATGGCAGTTTATGAAGATATAATTAAGACTTTTGTTATTTTAACTTGAAACATTAAACAAAAACTAGAGCTATGAAAATATCGGCTGTGTTAATAGAATTTAATGAAACAGGTTTTTTTCAAAGCATTTTAATTGAACAAAGTTTTAAACTTATCCATCAGTTAGCGCAATATCACTGATTAAGGTGAGGTGGACGGGTCCTTGAGAAAATGTCGGTAATTTTGTATTTTTCATAGCAAAATGTCTATTTGTCCAAAATAAATAAAATATATCTCCAGTAGCAACATTTAATTTAATTTTCTTCACACGGGGATATCAACAGTTGTTGAATATTTGTGAATAGTGTCCTGACAACTTTTTCTGTTCATTTAAAGAGTTGATCATTTAATGCCTCCATGTGTATGATAGATATTTCACAACAGTTGATATTATTGTGTGAAGGAAATTAAAATGAACGTTGCTAATGGAGCCATCTTTGATTTATTTTGACAAAATAAAAGTTTTTTCTATTAAAACCCTCAAAAACACTTGACTTTTCCCGCGTCCCAAACATCCCCACCTTAGGGATATGGAGAGTGGGCGTGAAGTTAAAAATGTATAACTAGAGCTAGTCTCATTTCACAGATAGACCGTAGCCTATGAAGGTAATGCAGTTCGAACCAGACGTCACATCATGGGTACATTAGCCCAGAGTTTCCATTAGATAAAAGTGCAATTGAGACCAGTGCAACAATTTTACCATATTAAAGAATAAAACAAAATTTTAAATTATTTAAAGAAAAAAATATTTCCATGATTTCAATTTTGTTGCTATCAAATGAAGAATACAATAAGTACACTACAATGTGGACTCAGGTTTGGATATAATAGCTTATTTAATATCCGGGTTAGTTGGCATAGATATAAAGCTTGTCTGCCTCTAGAGATAACACTTAGCTTAGTTAAGTAATATAACTAGAAACGGACATCACATTTTAGTGCAGTGTTTTGTATTTTACTTTAAAATAATAGTAAATTGAGACCAGCGAAAATATTTTATATAATTTAAAAATTACAGCCAAATTGAAAATGAATTATTTTAAAGTGAAAAACTATTAAACTGATACTAATTTCACTGGTTTTTAAAATTAAGAACTATGGAGAAAATAGCATTCCGATAAGTTTTTTGGTTTGAGTGTAGTCTTGCATCTAATATCCCTACTAATTTGAAAATAGTCCATTTCACGGCCAATTATTATTAATATGGGTGTAGGAAGGAGGGTTTACAGGGTTAAAACCCTCACCCCCGAAATGTTCTGAAATTTTTAATATGAAGAAAAAATACATGTGTGGACTATCCCAAATAACTTATAAGAGCATCCAATTTTTGAAAAAATATGTGAGGGTATCACTTCAAATAAATTAGAGTGAATCTAACATATATAACAAATTTGCTAGCGCTTTTTAAAATGGGTTTTAGAGGCATTCAATTTTCAAAAATTTGCCGAAGAGGGCTACACAAAATAGCCTTTAGTAGCATTCAAATTAAAAAAAAGGGATGTCACCAGAGCCCTGCGTTTGTGGAGTTCGCGATAATTCGCGAATGTTAGATATGGCATTTTTTCTCTCAGATGTTCACATTTCAGGTTACCCTGATTGTAAATATATGCTCAGAATTGTTGCGATAATTCGCGAAATCGGCGTTTTAGCGCAATATTCGCGATTTTAAATTATGTCCGCGATTTTCGGCATTCGCGCTAATATTTTGGGATATTGAAAAATAAAAATTGAAAGTTTTGATGGAAGAGAGTGATGGCATCGAAAGTTTAAAAATTGAGAATGTGCTGCTAGGGCTGAAGACAGACAGTATGTTCAGTGACTTCGCAACAAAGTGTTTGCAAGCGTTGTGGCTGCCGATTTCAAATGCAGATTCAGAACGATATTTTTCTAGGTATAGTTTAGTAGTAACAGACCGCAGAACCACAATGAAAGTGGATAACATTGTTACCAGCTGCATGTTGCAGTTTGGTGATGTTGAGTAGTTATTTTGTATTTTTCTAGCCTAAATTGAGATTTAAAAATATAGTCACAATTTTTGTGAAGTAACAAGATGATTTTTGTGTAATATTTTGTCTTTGTGACTTGTACATACTTTTCCCGGACCAGCTGCCGCTAAATCTTACTTTTTTAATAAGTTGACAGCACATTTTTTTGCGGACTAGTGTTTTTTACCGTTTTGTCCAAACAAAATGTAATTTTTGGTTTTCACTTCAATATGTTTAGTTTACCTGTTTCAAAAATTGTCCTGGAAGTCTAGTTTTAACCCAACAAAGTCACCTTAATCACGAAAGTTTGGTAAAAACCACTTTTTTAACGTTTTTGTCTTAATTCGATAATTTCATCGCAAAAATAGGATTTTTGTAATTCACCGCTTATTCACCGCTTTTGGGAAACTTAAAAACGAGATTGGGCTTTTTTATTCACCATAAAAGCAGGGCTCTGGATATCACTATTCTAAATAGCTTTGAAAAAAGTATAATTTTCAAAATTCTTCCAAACGAGGATCACTTCAAATAGCTTCTAGGCGCATCCAATTTTCTAACACACTAACTTGGGGAGAAGTGACCTGGCGGTCTAGGGGTAAGGTGTCGTACTTCTGTTCTGAGGGTCCTGGTTCAATCCTCGGTCCCGGCACAGATTTATCTGGTTGCCAAACCCTTCCTTCACCTCTGACAAGACGTATATTAATCATAACTTGTGAATGTATGGAATTCCAGGCTTCCACCATGGTTCGGATTCCACGTTAAACTGTAGGTTCTTCATTTCATCTCACAATTACCCTACCATTACAAATTAGCGTAAGTGCGTATAACTCGAACGGGTAGTAAGATGTGGTGCCAAAAATAATAATTGGGGAGAGGAGGGTAGAAAGGCTTTAAATAACCTTTATTTATTACTTGTCCCCACTCCCTTTCCGCCTCTCACACAAATAAATATTCACCACCACCGTATAAAGCAACAATTTTCTTATTTCTTAAAGTTTAATAGCAAACAGGTCAGTGGTTAGTGAGCGTAAACCGCCAATGCGTCCTGTTCTCTGCCTCCTACTACAGCTCCTAGAATTTTCTTATTTTCTTCCAGTAATTCAATTTTTGAATCCTCTTTTTTCCTAAACTCCTCTTTCCCGCAACTTTGTATTCTATGACGTCATGTAGAAGACAGTTCCTCCTAAGGATGTGTCCGATCCAATTCGATTTAGCGCCAAAGAATCACATCCAAAAAAACTGTTCTCTTCTGACTCTACTTTAGACTTCTTCATTTTTCACCCAATCAACCCACCTAATCTTATCAAGTCTTCTCCAGCACCACATTTCAAAGCTCTCCAAGCATTTATTTTCCATCTTCATGAGAAGCAGACTTCCCAGGTACTTAAATTGCCCTATGCTCTCCAAATCCTGATTTTTAATTTTGATTCTCAGCGGCTTTTCAGTTTTCCCACTGTTTATCTCCTAGCCATATTTCTCTCCGTCTTCAACAGCTGGTACATAATTTCTTGTAACTCCTCTTCATTTTTGGCCAGCAACGCTAGATCATCTGCCAATTAAACTGGAAATTAGATACAAGATTTTACTCCAACCAGAAAATTTAAGGATTTTAGTTGTTTTTTTTTTGCACTCAATTTTAAAAAAGAAAAATCTAAATCAATTTAACAGGTTTCTTTTTACATTTAAATAATATTGTTTTCCAATTTTACAATGTTTTTTAAAATCAAGTAGAACAGTTTTGCTTTTTTTATACTTCCCTGCCTTTCCAAGTATGATACAGAAAACCTCACCACGATACAACGTAGGCTATACCTCAAGCTGTATTACTCCTAGATGTTATCTGTGGTGTGAAACACTCTAACAATTTAAGAAGAATATATGACTTGTCAAGAAGATGACATCTCCACATGGTTTCCCTCCCCTCCCCTCTGCCTGCCCCTAAATTTAAAGCCACACCTATGTCAGATCGAAAATGTGCCCTTCCCAGTTCCTCGCTTAGCGGTCCGTCCACGTGTTGGCCTACAGGTTAAAGGGAGTAGGTGGTCTAGGGCAAGTGCATCTTGTTTGTGTGTATACTGCACTGGTTTTAGGTTACGGTGCTATAACTGTCCATTGAACTAGGGTTGTTGCCAGCCAACATGGTCCACTTGGACCAATCCTCGGTGTAGTGGTCCGACAATATGCGAGTAACTCAATTACATTGTTTTATAGGGTTGAACAAAGATATAGACGATTGTTGCGATACCATTCAATTAAAAACATATCTAAAAATTGCAACCATTAAACTTTTTCATGAGCTTTCTATTATATTTTTACAGAGCACAAAGCGAGAATACAGCTTTGCTTTAAATTTGTCTGACTACTAACTTTCATGGGCATGGGATTACCATACGATGGTAGATAAGTGTGGCTAAAATATGATAATATTTACGCAGTGTGCTTGAATACGATGGCAGTTACAGTATGGTTGGAATACGATGGTAGTTATAGTGTGGTTGAAATATGATGGTAGTTATAGTGTGATTAAAATACGATGGTAGTTATAGTGTGGTTGAAATACGGTGGTAGTTATAGTGTGATTGAAATACGATAGTAGTTATAGTGTGATTGAAATACGATGGTAGTTATAGTGTGGTTGAAATACGGTGGTAGTTATAGTGTGGTTGATATACGATGGTCGTTACAGTTTGGTTAGCATACGATGGTAGTTATAGTGTGGTTGAAATATGATGGTAGTTATAGTGTGATTGAAATACGATGGTAGTTATAGTGTGGTTGAAATACGGTGGTAGTTATAGTGTGGTTGAAATACGGTGGTAGTTATAGTGTGGTTGATATACGATGGTAGTTATAGTATGGTTGGCATACGATGGTAGTTAAAGTGTGGTTGATATACGATGGCAGTTATAGTGTGGTTGATATACGATGGTAGTTATAGTGTGGTTGATATACGATGGTAGTTATAGTGTGGATGATATACTATTGTAGTTATAGTGTGGTTGATATACGTTTGTAGTTATAGTGTGGTTGAAATACGATGGTAGTTGTAGTTTGGTTGATGTACGATGGTAGTTATAGTATGGTATTTATAATGTGGTTGATATATAATAGTAGTTATAGTATGGTTGGCATACGATGGTAGTTAAAGTGTGGTTGATATACGATGGCAGCTATAGTGTGGTTTATATACGATGGTAGTTATAGTGTGGTTGATATACGTTGGTAGTTATAGTGTGGTTGAAATACGATGGTCGTTACAGTTTGGCTAGCATAGGATGGTAGTTATAGTGTGGTTGATATACGTTGGTAGTTATAGTGTGGTTGAAATACGATGGTCGTTACAGTTTGGTTAGCATACGATGGTAGTTATAGTGTGGTTGATATACGATGGTAGTTTATAGTATGGTTAGTATACGATGGTAGTTATATTGTGGTTGATATACGATGGTAGTTATAGTATGGTTGGCATAAGATGGTAGTTAAAGTGTGCTTGCTATACAATTATGGTTAAAGTATGGTTGGCAGACGATTGTAGAATACTAGTATATAATCACAGAATAAATCAATTTAGTGTCGCTTTTCTTTTAATATTTCATCAATTAGAGTTGACATTGTTTTAATAACCAAACCATTTCTGACTGAGTTCACAGCGTTTTAAGCGGATTTCCTTGCTCTCCACAAACTCGTTGGTAGGTTTGTTTTTTAAAATGGTTGACTCTAGCGGAGAATTAAGCAAAGGTATGCAACTTAATTTTATACAGGAATCAAACTTAAGCTGCATCTTGTAATTATGTCGGTATATTAAAATGAATAACCCATTCAACAAAGAGGAAAATTCAAATCCAACATATTTGTTTAACAGGGAAATCTAGAAAGGTTTTATTGGTAATAAAAACGGATGACTCAATAAGGAGTTTGGAAAATCAATAGATAAGGCTCTAAGCCTCTACTACAAACAAATATTGAGATAAGACCTTGAGTACATTTCAAACATAATACCAACATCAAAAATAATGTAAAAGGGTATGTGGTATAGGAAAACGGAGTGAACATTCTCAGATTCACCATCAAACGCCTGTCTAGACAGAGGAAAAATAAAATGTTGACTTCAATAGCCTTCATCACTCGACACACAGAATATTCCGTAATCAAAGAGGGAGTGACTCTTCCCCATTCATACCACTTGTGAGACCAAATATTTACTTTGGTTGAATAGAGGGTTGGAGGTGGGGTGCATACCTTGTATTGAATTCTACATAGATATGCTTCAGTGGCCACATGGTCTAAGGCGTCACTCTTGTGTTGGACTAGAATGCCGATGACAGTGAGATCGGGGTTCGAATCCTGGTCGGGTGTACCGAGGCTGGTTTTCCAAATTTGTTTTTTAATCTCCAACCACGTGAATGTGGGTACACTTAATCTAAATTCAACCTTCATCATCCCAAACTCGTAGGCTTAATTAGTACATGAGCGTATACCACTTTACCTGCTGAACTTTTATATACTATTCTGATCAGTATGATCAGTTTCATAAAAAAATGTGCATTTTCTAAATCTTACCAATAAAGGTATTTAATTAGTATAATATTGGTACATAAATGAAGTTTTTCCCTGGAATTTATTCTTTAACATGATATTGTAACGTGGGGGCGCACGTGACCTGGGTGTGAACCACGAGTTCCTTTTAGAGATATTGGGGTATGCTGCCGACCAAACACGAATTAAAATGCCCACGGAATATTAAGAGTTTTAATTATTAAAATTATCACTTACATACACACACTGATTAACTGTATATCAAATTAATTGTAACTAAACAAGTAATAAAATAAAATGAGTCTTAATCAAGTCTGTAAATTAATAAACTAATTAACAACTATAAAACACCTAATAACTATTCAAATATTTAAAAGACAGTCACAAAAATGTTCATTAACACAGTAGTCTACAAGGATAGCAAAAGTCACTTGTCTCACGCACGATACACGGTGATGACCCGCAATACACGAACACTGGACTCGCCGGTCCCCTCCCGGACTCATCAGTCGCGAACCAAGAACTGCACTTAGGCTACCGCTGAGCATGTATTTATAGGGGTGGTGAGAGCTGAGGGTCTGGAACCCTCCACTTCTAGAATAAAAAGAATCCAGACACCTCCAGACGAGTCTCCGTCCTCCCCCCACACCCCATCGGCCCCTCTAATCCCCCAGTCAAGCGATAAGGTCGCTACCTACCTGCTAGACAAGGAGGGAGACAGAGAGAACAAGGAGCGCAGCCAGGGCAAACAACAAGAGCACGCTGGTCCCGCTGTTAGGTACTAATCTTGTTACAATATATTAGTCAAATTACTTATATTCTTATAAAAATTTACTAGATTTATGCAAAGACACAGTATTTTTTTTAAAGGAGGTGACCTGGTAGTCTAGGGGTAAGGTGTCAGACTTCTATGTTGGGAGTCCGGGGTTCAATCCTAGGTCCCGGCAAAGATTTATCTGATTGCCAAACCCTTCCTTCACCTCTGACAAGACGTGTATTAATCACAACTTGTGAATGTGTGTAATGCCAGGCCTCCACCGTGGTTCGGATTCCACGTTAAACTGTAGGTCCTCTATCTCATCTCACAAACATCCATCCATTTCCCATTAGCGTAAGCGCGTATAACCCGAACGGGTAGTAAGACGCGGTGCTAATAATAATGTTTTTTAAAAAGTTTTTTACAAGCAATTCTTGTTTGTTTATTTAACATTTAGAAAAATAACCAAACTAATAGGCCTAGTTTGTTTACAAACTTTCTACCTTATATGACATATTAAACATGGATAATATGAATAAACAAACAAAAAATAACAATCGTAATTTGTTTTAAAAGTTGTGACAAAATAAAACCAAGTAAAATTTACTCTAGAACAAACCTGATTCATTGCGCACAGTCTGAATCACGGTGCTAAAAGAATCTTTATGATGTTATTTCTCTACATCATAGTTATACTTAATACTTAAGATTCGGATGAATACCTACTATTTAAGAACGATATTGCTTAGAAAATATGGATAGTAACAACATGTGGTTTTCTGTAAACTTAAATTTGTCTTCGGAAGCACCTCTCCCTCTCCTCCCCAACTATTTTCATTTTTTTTCTCTAAACGCCGCTACTCCCCCTTCCCTCAACCCATTTATATCCTGTTCAGGTAAAACCCTTCAGACCTCAGTCACCTCCAAACCTGAGCTATTGAAAATGTTTTCTGTGATGTATTCGTATGATCATTGTTCTAAGTTTTTTTTTATAGAGTAAACTTGATTATGTCCACCTTATAAATAATTTGCATAAACAGTGTTTCCTTGATTAGATAAAACCTATTTTTATAACGTTGGTTTTATAACAGAGAGGTGAAAATTATTTCTCTAAATAGCTTTATTCATGTTTTATAGACTATCAAGACCTTTTCGCACTTATAGCAGATTTAATTTTGTGGATATTTAGATTCAGTGGCGCATCCAGGAGTTTACTTAGGGGAGGGGGGACATGTCTGTCATAGATAATATTTCTATCCCCTGAAAATATTCATCAAATTATTTTAGTTTAAGACATCTTTTTTTTAGAGAAATTATACGCACACATGTATATACAGATTGTTAAAAAAAAAGGGGTTCAAAAATTATGGATCTTGTTGTACACATTAACATGAGTAGAATGATTTCAATGATATTACATGACCTCTAGTTGTGTCAATACGTCGGTAAACTACAATAATAATAATAATAATAATAATAAAATTAGAACAATAATAATAAAATTGTCTTAGAAATCATAGGTCCCAAACCTACTCACATAGAGGTAAAGGCAAGTACTTTACTTAATAAAAGTAAAAAAGGTCGTTATTTTTAAAGCATAGTGCTAAAAATTGACCGCTCTTATTTTTCTATACATCCATTTCTGGTGTGTGCACTGCTATATCTTGCAGATTTTGGCAAGATTTACTCTACATAGTGTGTGTGTGTGTGTGTGTCAGGGATACCTGAAGGTACAGTACAGACGGCCCTCCCATGCCCAGAGGTTTCCCACGCTTGCACTCGCCTCTCGGATTATTATCATATGCAGGAGGTAGCACGAACGTTCTTTGTGGAGTCATAGGATATGCCAAGACAAACATATTATGTAAAGTAACCATGGTTGGGGAGTACTCCCTTGTAAAACTAATGGTTATCAATGTTTCTATTGCTTTGCAAGTTCTTCTTGTTGACTTCAGTGATCAGGTTATTGTGTTTGAGCGCACATGGTAGTACTGGCTTTATCAGCTAGGGCTTCTACTCTGTTTACCTTCATCATTATCATCATCATGACCATCATCATCATCATCTATTGTTCCCAGCCTGCGGCTAAAATAAAATTCCTCCATCTTCCTCTATCCTTCTACCATTCTTCTCCTATCACTTGTACACTTTTTGCTACTTGCTCCTCCCGTCTCTTTCTGGGTCTCTCTTGTGGTCTGGTTTCTATATATTTCATTTCCATTACTTTTTTCTGCATCCTCTCCTTCTCTACCTTGATTATCAACAATAATGCTTTCTTACTTTATGGCATTAGGAAAGCGAAACTTACTTTATGGCGTTAGGAACTCAAAAGTTCATAATCGCATTTACAAAAAAAACTCCACCTATCCCTATCTTGAGCTAGTTCTATCCAGTCCACCTCATTACAGCCTATCTCTTTCAGGCCCTTTCTAATGTTATTCTTCAATCTGTGTCTAGGTCGTTCCAATGGTCTCTTCCCATTGGGGTTGTCAGTCAAAACTCTGAACAAGGTTCTAGATGCATGTCCTGCCCACCGTAATCTACGAGATTTGACTATCATAATATGATGAGTACAGGTTATATAACTCACCATTATCTAACCTCCTTTCCTCCCCAGCAATCGATTTATTAAATTGTTCACACCCCTAAGAAAACAAATTTTGATGGTAGTCTAATACTGGTATGTAACAACAGACCTCCATGACCCATGACCCATGATCACTTTTGTTTTAAGATTGTTTTGAAAGTTCCTATAACTCCACGAAATTTGGTCTGATAGCTCATAAACAATCTGTATATTAATAGCTTACTGTAATGATGTAAGGATGATGAAAATGAATTTAGAAGATCTTACCCACATTTGTTGGCGAGAGTAGCCTAAGGTAAAAAAAAAAGTCAGGAAATAACACCCTCAATACATTAGGGAGGGATTCCAACTATGAATTTCCATCTCCGGTAAATCATATTAATCTAACTTGGAAATAGGATCACGTGCCCACCGGTGCAGCTCTTAATACGCCAGTCACGATTATCCGGCCTAAATTGGCGGCATTCCGGGCCGGATGATGGAACAACCGGATAATATGGAATCCGAGTGTGAATATAATTTTCAGTATGGGTTTGTCTACTTATCACAATTTCCACAGAACATTTAACTTTGTTTTAATAAAATATGCTCATTTTCTGATTGTGATGTAAAAATTAAGCGAGAAAGATATTTTTAAATTTTTTACCATACTTTATTTTGGAAATAGAACATAGGTTATAAAGCAAGAACAAGTAAAAATAAATCGTCAAATAGATTACTTTATATTATTTATTATTTAGCACCACGTCTTACTACCCGTTTGGGTTATACGCTTAAGTACTAATACGCTATTGGGTTAGGAATTGTGAAGGTTGAATTTAGAGGAAGTGAAACTGCGTTTGCGTGGAGGGAGAGTGGAAAACAATCTAAGAAAAAACCCTCACAGTTCACCCGACCGAGATTCTAACCTTGATCTCCCAATCATCGGCATTCTAGCTCAACACGAAACTAGCGCGTTGGCTAACTACGCCACCGAGGTGGGTGATCACATTATAAGCTCAGTAAATGTTTAATAGTGGATATGTATCGGTTTGTTTAATTTAAAATGCACTTGTTAACACTGTGAACCACGCCGAATAATACGGAGGGCCGGACAAGCGTACCTCTAGTGCATTTTGTTTTTCAATTGGGATATTTTATGTGAACTTTTTGAGCCAACTGATTTTATTAACACATGAGTTAAAAACTAGATTAATTCCGTAACGGGTGACCTGCCGGTCTAGAGGTAAGGTGTTGAACTTATGTGCTGAGGGTTCTGGGTTAAATCCTCGGTCCCAGAACAGATTTATTTGATTGCCAAACCCTTCCTACACCTCTGACAAGACGTGTATTAATCACAACTTGTAAATGTAGAAAATACCAGGCCTTCCTCCGTGGTTAGGATCCGTCGCTAAACTGTAGGTCCTCCATTTTATCTCACAATCCCCCTATCATCACACATTAACGTAAGTGCGTACAACACGAACGGGTAATAAGACGCGGTGCTAATAATAATAATAATAATAATAATAATAATAATAATAATTCCGTAACACCCACCGCACAAAGCATCCTAACTATTGATTCATCACCTAGTTCACCAATGATACATATTTTGGCCTTTCCTGGAATCGAGGCTAGGACTGGGCTGTAAAACAGGTTATTTTTGTTCTCCTCTGCATCTCCAGGCTATTTCTTTTATATATAATCATGTATTACTACGCGTTCGGGTTATACGCCTGTGTAAAAATTATTATACTAATGTTTTAAGGATTTAGAAGGTTAAATTTAATGTAAGTGCACCCACATGTGTGTGAAGGGAGATGGGAAAAACATTTTTTGGGAAAAAACCCCAGAACGACTTTCAAGACTCGAACCTCAATATCCCCGTCCTAAGCAGTCTAGTCTATTGCGAGAGTAGCACCTTAGACCATGCGGCCACCGATACGTGTATTACTTTGTTTACCTTTCTTATCTTTGTCACCTGTCCTCATTTAATCCTAATCTTTAACGACTTGGTTAATCTCGACCAAGTTTTCCAAACGAGCGTTTGGACGCCTTATCTCGCAACGGTTAACTGACTATACCTCTATTTTCTTACAAATGGACATTTAGATCACCTTTTAGAAATGCTAACTTATTGTTTACTGTCAACATTGATAGCATTTTACTATAAGTATTAATAGTGTTGTGTGACAGCTACAGATCACTTGACTTGACGCATGATTCAGGGAACGTAAAGCTAATAACTTTTCCTAGCTATCACATATGGTAATTTGTAAGAAAATGGAATAAAGTTCTACCATGATACCTTTTGGAGAGCGCGACGTATTTATCACTCCGTATGCAAGTACAATGTTTTCAGACATAATTCAGTAATGAATTTAGTATAAATCAACAAATACTACCTTGTAGACGACCAACTATCATGGGGACTATTAGCAAAATAAGTATCTATGAAAGAAATATGTCCGTAGTTTGGTAGTGGCACAGGTCCTAGTTTTCATCGATGTTTTAGAACAAAACATGTGCATAAGATTTACAAGTGGTCCTACATTATTATTATTATTATTATTATTATTATTATTATTATTATTATTATTATTATTAGCACCGCGTCTTACTACCCGTTCGGGTTATACGCACTTACACTAATGTGTAATGATAGGGTGATTGTGAGATGAAATGGAGGACCTACAGTTTAACGTGGAATCCGAACCACGGTGGAGGCCTGGCATTCCACACATTCACAAGTTGGTATTAATACACGTCTTGTTAGAGGTGAAGGAAGGGTTTGGTAATCAGATAAATCTGTGCTGGGATCGAGGATTGAACCCCGGGCCCCAGAACAGAAGTCCGACACCATAAAAAGTTAACACTTTAGCTTGTATTTGGGGCTAGAAACTCATATATGGGTAGTTACTGGTGACTGATTTTTCAAAAACTTGAAATATTCCAAAAATGGCTCCAACAATTTGATTCCAAATGGGTATCTTCAGCGTGTTTGTCATGGAAAATTGCATTATATCGTGATTTTTATGTAAAAAAAAGTCTACAAGAGACATATTTTTCAAAAATTCAAAATATTTCTAAAATTGCTAATAATTTGGTTAAAAATGGTTATATTGGTGGTATTTTACACAAATAGCAGTGTATACTGGATTTTGGGGTAAACATTTTTCGAGGGTTGTTTAATGATGACTAACTTTAGAAAGAAAAAAAAATATCTAAAAATTACCTAACCGATTTTGTTTAAAATTGATATCTGGGAAGTGGGGAATCTCCAAAATAAGATTGTATACTTGTTTTTTTTATAGCTAAGAATGGGTTAAAGGGTAGTTTATTGTTGAGAGATTTTCGAAAGTAAGAAATAGTTTGAAAATGGCTCTAACAAATGTGTTTAAAATGTACAGTACATCTGGGGACTTGGGAGGTTTTACATGACAGATAAAGAAAGGGCGCTACTGGCACCAGATTGGACTTGAATTTTTAAGGTAAAAAATCCTATATTTTTTCCTTTATAAAGATATCTACAATGTTAAGTTAATTATTTATTGCAATCTCTAATCAAATCTTGAGATTCAATTTTGTTTAGAAAATAAAAGCAAATTTTGGATGTTACCATTCATCTTCAGATTTACGATTTAAAGTATATAACTAAAAATAAATAAAGATTTTTCACAATTATTTTTTTAATTAGGGCTCCAAATATTAAAAAAAAAATCAAACAACGCAGTATTAAAAAAAATCAAGCAACGCAGCCATATGATCAAGTTTTTTTATTTAAGAAATTTAAGTAAATAAAAAATACAAAAATAGTTATGATTACATCTTAGATAATAAACTAGATATACTAAATGTAAGTAAGTAGTCAAGCATACACACTTCTTACATTTATTGAACCTAACAATTATGTATTAAAAAAAAGGGGGGGGGGAATTATTAAGTGTGGTTTTAGAAAAATTACCACAAAGTCTAATCCGTAAGTCTTAGTACTTCCCCAAATGACGTTTCGTTATTGTTTCTTCCAGATTGGATAGCAAAGTAATTTTCTGTGAAAGTACTTGTGTAAGTAGGTACTTGTTGGTGATAGACCCTGAGGTACTTCAAGAGAAACGTATGAACATATATTTCCATAACTATTATAGTAGAATATGGCAGTGCAATACCGCCCTAAGTGATTGTATGAAGCTCAGAGTTCTTGACCACTGACGAGGACTTAAAAATCAGACTGATCATAAAATTATTATTATTATTATTATTATTATTATTAGCACCGCGTCTTACTACCCGTTCGGTTTATACGCACTTACGCTAATGTGTAATGGTAGGGTGATTGTGAGATGAAATGAAGGACCTACAGTTTAACGTGGAATCCGAACCACGGTGGAGGCCTGGCATTCCTCACATTCACAAGATGTATTGTCAGAGGTGAAGGAAGGGTTTGGTAATCAGATAAATCTGTGCCGGGACCGAGGATTGAACCCCGGCCGCCAGCATAGAAGTCTGACACCTTACC
>CABFOW010000333.1:6120-45451 GCA_902141385.1 Timema californicum | reverse complement strand
AAAAAAAAAAAAAAAAAGAAGCAACAAAATCAACCACGGCACAATCTCCCCTTCCCTCTCCTTCCTATTCACTCTGGGTAGCCTACTTTAAGGTTTCTACTCATCCAAGAAGGTGATGTGTTTATTATTATTATTATTATTATTATTTGGACTGGTTGTCCAATTTTCGTGCATATGTTTAACCCAATGGAACAGTTTTAGCGTAGATTTATGACACGCGAATATGGGATTTTCTTCTGGAACCCGGTGTGAAGTCGTATTGCAACTCTGACGACTGGTTTGGACCAAGCTAAGTTCACACGGAGATATTATTACTTGTAGCTTATTAAGAGTCTGCATAGTGTATCGTAGAATTCTCTTTACTAGCTGTAATCAGAAATATTCTACAGAAATATTATCAGAACTTATATCAAGGAGTTCTGAAATAGATTGTTTAAGTGATATCCCCCATACATTTTATAATAACATGTATCGGGAAGCTGTATACAGGATCGTATCCCTCATAGCATGTATAGCAAAGCTGTTTACTGGATTGTATCAAATATGCTTTCCAGAACATTTATCATAACATGTATTGGAAGTCTATATATTTTATTTTATCAGTAATGTCTTCCAGAACTTTGATTGGAACATGTATCGGGAAGCTGTATGTAGAATTGTAACAGCTATATCGGCCAGAATTATAGTCAGAATATCTAGAAGCTCAGGAATATCCCTCAGAACTTTTATCAGAATATGTACAGGGGAACTGTAATCAAGCTTATGTCGAGAATGTGCATTATAGACTTTATCAGAAATCAATACACTAATTTGAATTTAATTAATCAAAACTTGTATAAATAATTTTCATAATATGTGTATAACTTGACTAATAGTATAAGAAATTCTCTTGAAACTTTTTATCAAAGCTTGTATAAGATAATTACCCGCCTCGGTGGCGTAGTTGGCTAACGCGCTTGTCGTGTTAAGCTCTACTGCTGAGGACGGGGAGATCGAGGTTCGAATCTCGGTCGGGTGAACTGGGGGTGGTTTTTCCTAAATGGTTTTCCACTCTCCTTCCACGCAAATGCGGGTTCACTTCCTCTAATTCAACCTTCCCAATTCCTAATCCATTAGAGTAATTAGTACTTAAAGCGTATAACCCGAACAGGTAGTAAGACGCTGTGCTGAATAAAAAATAAAAATATGATAATTTTATTATAATTTGTATCCTGAAGATATAATCTGCATTTGTATAGTTTTATTTATTATAATCTAGAACAGAGCTTACGTGAAACACTTTTTTATAACTTTATTTATAAAGTTTTGAGATTTTGTATTAAGTATTTGTTCTTTAAATTAATCTGCCATTTGTATTAAAATTTGTACAGAAAGTTTGCATCTCTACTTATATAAATTACTTGGATTATGGATTTATGTCAGTTTAGCTAGTGATTATTATATTCTGAAAATTGAAAAATGACACCTGGACACGGGAATTGAACCCGGGACCTTCGGCTTAGTACGGGTTCGATTCCCGTGTCCAGGTGTCATTTTTCAATTTTCAGAATATGATATCTATGAGGTAGTATCCTCTCTAAAATGCATCAACAATAGCTTCGGCTATTTGTTTCATTAGTGATTATTATATTAATTATTAAGAGTTGTTTTTTACTTTTAATTTTTAAAAATTATTGATATTTATTTTATATTATCGTGTCAAAATCATACAATAAATACCTTGTTGTAGCCACCATTTTTAATTCCAATGTTTAATTTAATGGTGTTGGTCTAATAATAGCCAAAATAGTTTGAAATAATATAATTAAGGTGGTAATGTAAGAAACGCGAGAAAAGGTGAGTGTTTTGCAGTTTTTATAGCAACAATTTTTTGACCAAAATAAATCAAATATTGATCCAGTACAAACATAGAGTTTAATTTTCTTCATATTGTGATATCAACAGCTCCTGAATATCTGTCATAGGCATAGTGGCATTAAATGGAAAAATTTTGAAGAGAAAAAGCTTTAATTAAAATCCAGGACACCTACCTTAAGCTGATTTGGTTAAAGATAGAATTTATATAAATAAATATTGGCGTTCTTCGTGTCTTACTACCGTCCGGGCTACATGCACTTTTACACTTATGGGGTACATAGAATAAAGGTAACATTTAAATGAAGTATACATTCATTTTATTGGAAGAAGAGTGGGAAAATATTAAAAAAAAAACATTTCACTGTTTCCAGCTGGGATTTGAACCTATACCTTCTCATCATTTTCACACCAGACAAGGTGAGACCGAATTATTTGTCCACGTGCTCACTGTTGTGAGTTACTGATTATTTTACTATTTTATAGATATAATTAAGAAGTACAATCTAATTTGGCACGCAAGGGAATGATAAACAATAGAACTATACATATATAGTAGAGTTCAAGGAGCATATACCGTATTTATGAGTCTGTGTATGTGTGTGTGTGGGTGGGTGTATGTGGGGATGGGTGTGTGGGTGGTGGGGGCATTGTAAGGTGAGGATCTTTGATGTGTTGGGAAAGTCCTTGTAAGTCAACATTTTTATTATCTATGAGAATAAAACTTGGCTTCATCATTGCACAAAGAAGCTAAAACAATAAGATTGTTTAAATTGTGGTTAAGAATACTGTCAAAATAATAGAAAATAAATGGTATGAAATTTGGCACAAACTTTCTCGCTCTATATTTTAAAAATGGAGATATTTACACAAAACTCGTAATATAATATGTGAAACAAAACAACACACTAGAAACCCAAAGATAAATTGCACAATACTTACGTTAAACTTTTTTGAGTCCCGGTTTTAAATTTTATCATCTTATTAAAAAAAAAAATTTACTCATTTGTATGTTTGGACCAATAATAAATGTATCTATTGACTTGAGTCTAAAATGCTAGAGATATATCATTGTTGTACAAACATTTCTCCTAAGAGGTCGAATGAAAAATAACACAAGCTAAAGCGTTAGATAATTATTTCGTTAAAACTTAAATAGTCTTTCTGTACAACTAAAGCTCACAAAATTGTATTAATATATAGCCAATATCTCAGAATCTATTGATTTTATAAAAATATATTTCAAGTAAATTCTTTTATTTTTAATAGTACTACAATTTTGCAATGATGAGCTATTTAGTATCTCAAATAGTTGTGGAGATAGGGAAATTTCCACTTCTGTAAAGTACCCTAAAAGTAATTTTCATGGGAAAACGAACGTAATCATTTTATTTATAATATTAATCAACGTCTAGATACGAATTTTAATCAAAATCGTTAGAATCAATTTTGAGAAAACGCAATAAACGCAATAATTCTCTAATGCCAAAAAGTAAGCAAATAAGTAGGTCTTTTCCTTTAACCTCTTAGGGAAAATGTCTGTACAGTACAGGGGTGAATCCAGGATTTTAGTGATGGGGGGGAGGAACGCGGGTGCTCCCATCGGGATCGGATATGGGAGGAGGGGGGGAGGGGGCGGGAGGCACCTAAAGAAATGTTGACATAAAAATACTTCAAAATTTGATATGAAATCTTTAAGTAATTTTTCAGTGTAAGGCTAAACTTGAGAATAATCCTCTAATGAAGGGTATAACTCGAAATTTGCAATTAATATTGAAATTTCTTATAAGAAAACAATAAGAATATCAACAAATAGTGATTATTAAGAAGGAGCTAAGTTTAAGCAGTATAACAATTGCCATACAAATAGCTTTCTAGCTATTCAATAAATTAGACAAAATAGATGGAATTATTCAGATTTCGAACAATTGAACTTTAACTTCACTCTATAGTATAACTAATTATTTCTCATTCTAGATCGAAATTTTACCACAAAGCCATACTAACACGTTATGTGTGTGGTATTATTCAAAGATTTTGTTTAAAGCACGTTATTTAAAAAAAAATATTTTAAAGATATTTATTTATTATTAACCATTGAAATAGTAATAATAAAAATTATAAAATAAATTTAAACCTCAATAAGATTTGTGCAACAAGGTGAGAGGCGCTAAACTTAAATTTGGCCAATTTCATTAATGCCTATTTTCACCATTTTAATACTTAATGTGACTGTATTAAGTAGTTATATTAATTACCGTATATTAATCATTTAATAATATTACCAATAAAAATTTAAAAAATGAAATATGGTTTGTGAGATAGTATTACGTGACAATAAAACTTGTAGTGACTTTAACATTGATTAAATTTGTTTAATTTCTTGAATGGGTGCACGCGTCCCCAATGCCCCCGCCCTGGATCCACCCCTGGTACAGCAATGATCTATCTCTCTCATTTTAGACTCAATATCCAATAATTACCTATTTTATTGTAATTGTAACCGGAATTCAAAATTTTAATATGAAGTGCTGACCCTTGGGGACCCAATATCGATATTTTGTATTGGTCCAAATATAAAAATTAAGAGGTTGATTAAAATAAAAATAGAAATATAAAATTTAAAACCGTGAGTCAAAAAATGTTTTACGTGTGTATAGCGCAATTTGTTCTCGGGCTCGCTAGTGTATATTATATTACGAATTTTAAGTAAATATTTCTATATTTAAACAATAGAGCGAGAAAGTCCGTGTGGAGTTTCATAGCATTTATTTATTATATGAGCCATATCATGTTTGATATTCTTCTACAAGTACTACAACCCTGGGTGGGTTTTGGCCTACTCTCTGATATATTCATTACTTGTTTACGCATATCACCTTTTCCTCCGCTTCACCCTTATATGCAACATCTTATTTTTGTTTTTAAATTTAATTTATGCTGTAATTGAAAGGTATCCACGCCTTCAGACAGCATTATAAAAATAAATATATATTGTTGTTAGATAATTAAAATAAAGAAACAATTCTTCTTTTTGCAAAATGTAATCTCTTGTACAAAGTAAAGATATGTAAGGACTTTTTTTGTTTGCGTTTACCGTGGCTTAATAGGTGGGTTGGAAGGAGACGCGGGGAAAAGGCCAATGTTTTTTGCAGTTTTTATGGCAACACTTTTTTTTTGCCAAAATAGATCAAATATTTCTCCAATAAAAACATACAATTTAATGTTCTTCAGATGATAACCACAAAATTTCTAGAATATCTGTCAAGGGCCTCCTGGAATTTAATGACAACTTTTATTCTTCATTTAAAAAGTTTATCATCTAATGCTACTATGCTCATTACATATATTCAACAATAATTATTTATATCATCATGTGAAGCAAATTAAACTCTCTACTGGATAAATATTTTATTTATTTCAGACAAAAAAAAAAGTGTTGCCATAAAAACTGCAAAAACACTGGCCTTTTCTCACGTCCCCTTCCAACCTACCTTAAAGTCTCGACCTTTCCATCACCAGCAAACCCAATATATTTCAGGCCTTAAGTCTTAGATCGTGTAACCATTGAAGATGATCCTAGCTATTTGTGATGCTAGACGAGTAGCCTCGACTCTGGTATGATCGGTTGGATATTTGTTCGTTAAGGTTAGATTGATTAAATAACTGATATCTAGTAAGCCGTCTGTCAATAACATAAGCTCCTTTTATTAAAATGTATTCAGCCACTGGTTTGTAATCCCCACTTGAAATCTTCAGCCAATATTAAAAAATGAGCACCCTAGAGACGTTTTAATATTTTAATATGTTAGGCTCTCGCAATCAATCAATAAAACCAGTTTGATGATTTCCTGTTTTCAAGGAGAGCGTCTCTTGGATGGTGTGGACCGACAACTGACTACTGTCTCTTTGTTTGTATAACCTTTCGTAAAGTAAATATATGGTAGGCATGAAAAAAGCATCTCTTGGCTGGTGTGGACCAGCTACTAACTGGTTACAGTTTTTTTTTTGTTCAACCACTCGCAAAGAGAAATAGTGACCATAGAGAGCACCTCTTGGCTAGTGTGTACAAACCACTGGCTACTTTGCCAGCTGGCTCTTTGACTAGACTCTCGTAAATATATTTTATGGTGGTCATTTAGAATCATAACGACTGTAGAACAAACCTAGGACAATAGACTAATAGACCTAGCCTGTTCAGCCACTTCCCTTGTACCGAAAGTAGCCATAATGTATCTGCGGCTTTGACGTCATTTGAGGCGAAGTGGTTTGCAGTACATATTGGCCCTGTCAAGTGTATATTTGACCCCAACGTCTAGCAACTATTAATTACTTGGACAAAGCAGCCAGTTTGTTTCCTAGTCACTTGCGTATTCTTGGCGAGCCCCCTGATTGCGTTGAGCAAGGCGGAAAATGCTGTCACGGAGGATCTTGTCATTGACACGTCTCCGTGACTCAATCACCTCATCGCGCAGTGAACGACCTTGTCTGTCGACGGAAATGATAACTTTATCGTATGATACCTTTACTCGTTCGAAAGAAGTACCTTCTGCTGGACGAAAGCCCGTATTGATAGTAGTCTATTCTCAGGTGTCAACCAATCTCACAGTATACGAGTAACGAGAATTTCAGGTTAAATGGGAGATTGCCTGTATTTATATTCTAGTCTAGGGGGTAAAGCAATTCCCCATTATACGAGTAATAAGTAGTTTGGTTGGAATTAGTGCGGGGTAGGCTGAAGTATGAATTTCGTTATTTTTGAGACCCTAAATATATAACCAACAAATTTTAATGGTTTCCTTTAGCTAAGCTATACATTTTTAGGCGGTTTTGCGGTCTTTTGCAGACTTTTTCAGATTCCGCAAACTTTGTTATTCACACTTTGTTTGGTTGTGAAGAGTTTTGTGTGTCTTACTTACCATTCGGGAGATGCAAAACTTACAATAATTCAAGGACGTAATATGAGGAAAGTGAGTTTTAAATAAATACACCAGTGCTACTCATATGTGCAGAACCAACTCCAGTACATCCTAACAGGATTTGAGCCTAGTCCAAATCTAACGGATCAGAGAAATCAAACGAGCTGCTGGAACTGAGCCAAACCCCATTGGTTTAGTTTGTTTTAGCACCGCGTCTTACTACCCGTTAGGGTTATACGCATTTGTACTAATTACCCCAATATACTAGGTAGGTATGAGTAAGGTTAAATTGGAGGAAGTGCGCCCATATTTGCGTGAAAAGAGAGAGAGAGAGAGTGAAATCAATTTAGGAAAAGCCACCCCCAGTTTACCCGACCGAGATTCGAACCTCGATCTCCCCGTCCTCGGCAGTTTAGCTCAACACGAAACTAGCACGTTAGCCAAATACGCCATCGAGGCGGGTGGCATTCTAGTTTATTGCAAGAGTGACGCCTTAGACCAAGCGGCCACTGAAGTGGGCAGAGAGAAAAATTATTATTATCTTCACTGTATTCTATTTGATATTTCACATAAGACTGTTAAAAAAGAGTGATTTGTAAAATTGGCCCTCCTAAAGACACTTGATTTTTCTATAGAGCTTTTGAAATTTTCACCAATTTTCTTTTTAAATTAACTTATTGCTTAAAGTTTCCCAAGGTGGCTGTGAGGTTTGAGTTTGAAACCCGGGTGGATGTATGAAGGTGTTTTTAATAAATTATATCTTGCTCTTCATTCGCATATAAACTGGTACATGGCATTCCACCTTCCTCATCCCTTACCCCTTTGTGTAAATGTGCAAATAGTCCAAATGATTAGTAATACTTAAGTACAACTAGTAAAAAAACAAACAAAATACAGTGAGGAATGTCTACACCACCATCTGACTCTCACGGCAAGGGCATGTCCTTGCCCCTCAACATCATTTTCCCAATCATCGTCCGCAAAAATCCGGTCCGACAAGTTTGAAACAGTTTAGTGGTCAGGTAATGTCGATCATCCACTTGTCGTAACATCCCCTCCCTCATCTGGAGGAACCGGTCCAGTTCTCTCATTCCACTTCTTCGAGACGTCACGGGTCGGCCCAAGAACAGAGACGTTGGACCAGGCGCGACTCTTCGGCCACTGGCTCAGAGCTGAGGGTCAATAACTCACGCCTTGGACGAGGCGCTGCTGTTGGGACATTTAGTAGCCCCCCTCTCCGCTTTTCTGCTCCATACCCCCCTCCTCAGCCCCCTCTGTTACTGATATCTGTCGAGATGTGGTCAATGATTCTCATCAGTCGCATCTCCGAGGTGCTACGGGACAGACACAGCTGTACGGATCCAGGTAAGATACACAGTACATCAATCATAAACCAGAAAATGCTGTCGTACCAACTTGCTCGAGTTTTTTGTAAGTTCAAATATCATTCGTCTAACTTCTACTTCGAGAAGTAAACATAATATTAAACCTACCATCCGAAAATAAATAAAATATTTGGCTAATATTTTAATTAAATATCAAGCTAAAATTAAATTAAAGTATATAAAAATAGTTTCCCTTGAAAAAACTTAAATCCATATTATCAACTTTTTTATATATGTTATTAAGGAATTTTATTTTTAAGAAACTTCACAAGTAAATATATTCTGATTATGTTTCTTTTTCGGCGTTGAAAATATGAGTCTATAATAGACACATCGACAAATTTTAACTACCGAAACTATTAGTTTTTGTTTCTATTCAATAACATCTAAAATTAACTTTAAGGTCAATGTAATTTAACAAGACACTTTAATATCAATTTAAAAATATAATACTTTCAAACGTAGTTTAAAAATAGCATTATAGAGGATATAAAATATTAATAATTTACTTATGTATGAGCTAAAATTTGCTATCACATTTATTTTCAGAAAAATGATTAAGGGCGGATTCAGAATACATTTTTAAATCTACTTAACTCCTCAAAATATTTAATATAATTTGAAAAATTGGTACCTTAAGCTATTTACTGAATTGATTATAATACACGTCTTGTCAGAGGTGAAGGAAGGGTTTGGTAATCAGATAAATTTGTGGCGGGACCTAGGATTGAACCCTGGACCTTCAGTACAGAAGTCCGACACCTTACCCCTAGACCACCAGCACACCCAAAGTCGTTCTAAAAAATGTTACGAAATAGTTTTTCCCTATCTGAGGAAGTTTTATGTAAAGAAAATACATACCACTTATTGATGCTGTAATAGTGTTTGATCATATATATATATATATATATATAATATATATATCATATATATATCATATACATATTTATATATATATTTATATATATATATATTTATATATATATATACACATATATTTAAATATAAGAATGCGATGAGCAAGCGGTATAATTGTCAATATTGCTGTGCCTAGTTTGTGGATGATGTGGAGGTTGGGGTTTGAGTACTGGCTGGACGTACTGAGTTTTTTTATAACTAAATGGCTTTCAACTCTACCTCTAAACCGCTTCGTTGACCGTTGTGGTATAACACGCTACTCTCGCAGTAGACTAGACTGCCGATGATGGGAAGATCGAGGTTCGAATCTCGGTCGGGTGTACTGAGTGTTGTTTTTCCAAAATGGTTTTCACTCACCCTCCACAGAAATGCGGGCACATTTCTTATAATATAACTTATAGCCTTCCTAATTCCTAAAACCATTATTGTAGTTAGTACATAAGTGTATAGCCCAAACAGATAGTAAGATGTGGTGCTGAAAAAACTATCCCTCTAAGAAAATGAGAGTACTGTACATTTAATCTAAATTCTACCTTCCCCACTTCTTTAGTATTAATTTAATTAAAGAATTATCGCCATAGCCCATGTAAGTAGTGAGACGCGTTAAAAAAAACAATATTGGGGGAAAAAATTCATTCTCACTATATTCATATTATATTTGAAATGTTCGCTCGCTTAAAAGCCAGTGCTAACTCATTTCAAGGTAAATGTGCCGCTTTATTAAAGTTTAAAACATAACCGATTAAAATAACTCTATAGTGATCAGATTTTTAAGTATTCATATCCCTACAACAACTTCCTTGTTAATATCAGAAAACATTTTAGCCAAGAGGAGGAATTTGGAGATAATTTTTAGTAACCTTTCAATTAACATAAGCCAACGCTACCGGGAATACGCTATCTCTAAGCTAACAGAAAGATGGAGTTGGATAATTATATCGCGAATATATATATAAAAAAGTGCATCCAGTTGGTATCAAACCTACACTTCCCGAGTCAGAGCTATGACTGTTTACCTCTTATCATGATTTAATTGTTGTTAGAAGTATAAATTACCAACTTTAGGTGGGTTGTAGGGAACGCTAGAAAAGGTAATTGTTTTTGTAGTTTTTATATTATAATATTTTATTGGTCAAAATAAATCAAATATTGCTTAAGTACAAACAAATAAATACAGTTTACAGGATTTTTGTGAGAAAAAAAAATGCTGCTGCCTAGCGACAGTAAATAAAATCTTGTATCTATTTGAGCTCTGCTTAAAGAGTGAAATCCTGGTAATTCTTGTAAATTTTGACTCTCAGGATATATGAGGTTATCATTCTGGGCCATTGATATGCGTTTTTAATAAGACGTGGTGTTAAAAATAAATAAATGTGAAAATAATCAGATTTATTAGGCAAACCAGAAGTTAAATACCTTAAAATCGAAGACAGTAAATGCTTATGGTTCACCGAGTATAAGCTGATATTCATTCTAAATATCCTCACGTCGTTGCTTATGGTGGCAGTATATTTGCAGTATTTACATTAAATAATCATTTTGTCTAAAATAAATCAAATATAGCTCCCGTAGACACATAGAGTTTAATTTTATTCACGTGGTGAAATAAACAGTTGTTGAATATCTGTCACGAGCATAACGGCATTGGATGAGACAATTTTTAAATGAAGAACATTTTTTTCCCCACTAAATTCTAGGAGACCCTTGAAATATATTAAAGAACTGTCTATATCAACGTATGAAGAAAATTAAAGTTTATGTTCACTGAAGGAATATTTTTTATAAAAAAAAAATGTTGCCATGAAACCCGCAAAAACACTGACCTTTTTTCTCGTTACCCATAATCCCACCCACGCTGAAAGTCAGTGAACAAGTGCAGATCCACGCTAAAAAGGTTTTTTTTTTAATTTGAACGCTTACATTTTTTCCACCTTGTCCACATATATCGTAAATTATAGAAATAATCTGCTAACGCTATTGAGCTACGGGCGAGGAAAATTGAATTCAGAGGAGGCGTATCCGCATTAGTGTGGAGGGAAAGTGGAAAAATCTTTATGGAAAAACCACCCTCACTACACCCAACCAGGATTCGAACCCCGATCTCCTTGCCATAAGCATTTAATCTATTTTTTGAAGATAAATTATTGTTTCTTATTGTTTACTACCCACATCAGTGTGCACGTAAACAAATTTATCAGTCTCGTCCAGCCTGATTTTATGATGACGGGGAGATTGGAGTTCAAATCCAAACAAGTTGTAATTAGACAATTTGTTTTTCTAAATGGTTTCCCATTTCTTATAAAAATGTGGGTAGATTTTTTTGTAGATTATTAACCCTACCTTCTTCATATATATTACACTGGAGTAAGATATATGTATGTATATGTATGTATATATGTATGTATGTATGTATATATATATATGTATTTCTTCTGAAAATTGAAAAATGACACCTGAACACGGGAATATAAACCGGGACCTTTGGCTTAGTACGCCAATGCTCTAACCACTGAGCTATCCAGAAATCGTCCCGTGGCCAGGATCAGTCTTCACTCATATTTTAAGATAAAGTCTATTATGGACGTCCGGAAATCGTCGTCTACAAATGTAATTTTATTAATATCACGAGCTATCAAATAACGCAGCCACCTTCGACTCTGGTAGTTGGCTTAATGCTGCCACTTGTACAATTATTATAATTGTAGGGGATTGCAGTTTTAAGAATCAAATAGCCAAAGGTATTATTTGTGCTTTTTAGTGGTGATCCCTCCATATATATTTCATATTTAAGTTAAAATATGAGTGAAGAATGACCCTTGGCATGGGATGATTCCTAGATAGCTCAGTGGTTAAAGCATTGGCGTACTAAGCCAAAGGTCCCGGTTTATATTCCCGTGTCCAGGTGTCAATTTTCAATTTTCAGAATATGATATCTAGATGGATTAATCCTCACTAAAAAGCACAAATACTAACTTTGACTATTTGATTCTTATATATATATATTTTCAAACGTTCGCAGTAGATGAAAAATATGTTTTAATGTGTTTGTTTTGAAGAAATGATAATTTAATCTTAGTATTTCTCTAGCTTTATAAACAAGTGTTTCTTGAATATATTGACAAATACGGCTAGTTAAATATTCCATAAGCGTCTTCATTTAAAATGTTGACCGCTCAAATGTGAATCTATAAAACTTTTATCTCATTATGATTCGAAAACCACAAGCGCTTTTGTATATGCTGTAACCTTGTTTGGATTAATTTCAATCCCATGTTAGATTAAGTGACCTTTTCACTGAAAATTTTAATTTATATTAAAAACAATTTGCGTCATTTATTTATTTGTTCAACGTACCCATCTCATAGCATAGAAAATAAAGGATAAATTTTAACATCTAAATAGTACAAAACCAATTTTAAAAAAAAGATTGCTATTACCTAAATACAAAATTGAATGTATATATTTTTTTTTACTTTTTCACATCAAAAGAAAGTATTGTAATCGTGAACATTTTTAACCTCGAGGTTATTATGAATATTTACGTTTTATGTGCGTTTGAACCAAAAAAATAGTATTTTACAATAAAATTATGTCTATCCCCAAATATTTTTGTCTGGCTGACTGTATGTCTATCTCTGGCCACATATCCAAAACGGTTTGATAGATTTTGTTCAAACCTGATGAAGTTATAGGGCAATCCCTTGGTAATTTTTGTTTAATTTGACTCTAGCCCTTGAATTTAGGGTATTCCTCTGAGGAGTGATTTAAAAAAATTCCAATTCTCTCTAAAATAGCCCAGATGCAAGAGCATTGGAGTACTAAGTACACATTTCTAGGCTCGATTCACGTGTCTAGGTGTCATTTTTTAATTTAAAGAATGCGATATTTATATGTGACTATAACAGTACTTCGCAACTAAAATAGTTTGGCTATTTAATTATTCGCGATATGATCACTCCTACAATTGTCACTGTACTATTGACACCGTATAGCCCTCCCAAGGTGAAGGTAGCTGAGTTATCTGATAGCTCGTGATCTTAATTGATCGCTCGTATGAATGATTTGCGCACGTCAATCACAGTCTCGCCTTTAAATAATGATTAAAGAATGAGGCTGAGCTCGGGATAACTCTGATGTAGCATATATTATATACTCGGTAGGAGCATTGACGTACTAAGTCAACTGTTCCTGGTTTGATTCCCATGTACAAGTGTCGATTTTCAATTTAAGGAATACCTAATGATTTTGTTTAAACTAATTATCTATCTGGAGAGTGTTTTACTATCTAATTACACTGTATACTTGGTTTTTGTGTAAAAATTATTCAAAGGGTACCTTAATGACAAATAGTTCTAGAAAATTCTAAATATTTTGAAAATGGATCTAAAGATTTTATTTTGAGCACAAGTCTTATAAACTAACTTAAATCTAGAACCGCCACGATGTTTATCCCTCCTGCCGTTAATTATTCACTGTGAAAGGGGAAACTCACATTTCATCAGTGATACAATTTTCAGCCATACCAGTAATCGAACCCAGGACACTCATTTAAGCAAACATAAACACTACCAACTGAGCTAAGCTGTCGGACTATATAGTGTTAGAGTGCTCACAAAATCACCATATTGTTTTAGCGTCCAACAAGAATCGAACCAGATTCACACAGTATTGAAGGGTTTTTTTAGCACCGCGTTCGGGTTATACGCCTATATACTAATTGCAATAGTGTTTAGGATTATTAAAGTTTAATTGAGAGGAAGTGCACCCGAATTTGCGTGGAGGGAGAGTGAAAAATCATTTAGGGAAACGACCCTCAGTGCACCAGACAGGGATCGAACCCTGATCTCCCGGTCTTCAGCAGTCTAGCCCAACACGAGAGTAGCGCATTAGACCACCTGGCCCCGACGGGGGTATGACAACTGCAGTAGGTACTGTGATCCAATTTGGTGGCCGCATGGTCTAACACGCCACTCTCGTGTTGGAATAGACTGCTGAAGACCGGAAGATCAGGGTTCGATCCCGGTCGGGTGCACTGGGGGTCTGTTTACCAAATATGATTTATCGTTGTAGTTTTGCCATCCCCTCTCCACGCTAATGTGGGGGTAGTACCTCTAAGCTACCCTTATGATCTCTACCTCTTAGGTTAAGCTGTTAATAAACTTGGTGTTGAATATACTTATTAAATTAAGAATATCTTATTTTCTATTCCGCAGATATTGCGCAATCATGAAGTTCTCTGACGTATTATTTGGCTCAGTCATTGCTTTAACAACAGTCCTTGTCAACTGCAAAGGTAAATATTAGTAGTAAATAAACAACAGTTAAGAAGTTAAAATATATTACTTTCTTTTAAAAGAGAACAATACTATACCATTATCTAGATAGTAAAATATGCATGTATGTATTTATTTATTTTAAGTGATAAGAATTTTTCTTATTTGTAAAAAGGTGTTTTCTACAATTCATCAGTGCGTATGTTAGCGTACTCAATTGGCGCCTGAACGGTTTTTACGCACATTTTTGTGTTTGCCAGTTTTTATAATTTCAACAAATATTTAAAAAAAAAACACTTTGGTACCAGTAATTATGATTAAAATATTTTCAAAATTAGAAACATTTCTAACCTGAATGGTATTGATCCTAGGAAAAAAAAGTATTTAAATATGTTTTAAGTGAGACTCGCTTGCATAACAAAAATGGTCAACATCGGTTAAAATAAATTATTTTTCAAAATTTTGGTTTGAATTGGACCCATAGTTTAATATATATATATATATTTCAATCCAAATTTGTAATGTCTGTCCTTGAATGAATTTAACGGTGTTTGTGACTATACCTCTATGAATTTTGTTATCTATTGAGCGTTGAGTTTCGTTTTGGCTATCCGATAATTTGATATCCGACTGGCTGAATGGATATTTAGATAAAAAGTCTAAGAACTTACGTTTTCGAAAATGTAGGGGGACATAGTTAAAAGCGTTAGATTCCTTCCCTATAAAGACGCCATAGTGTGAGCCCGCAAGTGAGCTATACCGACTGAGTGGCTCCCACCGTTAGTGATGATAGTGTCAGCATTTGTGGATAGAGGGTGTCATGCGGTCAGCAGAATGAACCGGCCAACCATTTATCTCAGTTTTCTAAACCAGATCTGCTACCTATTTATTCAATTAGCTCCTCATTTTTCCTCAAGAGGATGAGTTTGGCCTCGTTCCAAATCCACTGCTCCACAGATAAATTTTATATGCACTGGGGAGCGAACCAGGGACCTATGGACCGGGAACTCTGACCACTAGACACCTCAAAGTGTTCTAAAATTTCCTTTTTTAAAACTCGCCTTCTTCATTTGTCAATTTAGGTTAGCTGAAATTGCCTTTATACCACCTGATGGCACTAAATACTGATGCTATTACTACTATTGTATTGAGTGCTAGTAATAATAGTAATAATAATGATCAAAATGTTCTCCTCCCCTCCCAGTGGGTGAGCCAGGCCGCGTAGTCTGCTATTTCAGCAACTGGGCCATCTACCGCCCTGACGTGGGACGCTACACCATCGACGACATCCCTGCCGAGCTGTGCACCCACGTCATCTACTCCTTCATCGGCGTCAGCAATGTCACCTGGGAGGTGCTAGTCCTCGACCCTGAGGTACGCTCATCAACTTTGACCTTGGTTACAGTACTTTACAAGCTGTTATTCATCTTGGATCGTTGTTACAGTACTTACTACAACAAAAGGCATTTACTAAACCCTGATTTTGATAGGAAGTTCACTTTTTACCAACAGCATAAATTGATAGTCTCTCATATTTGGGATTCTAGAAATATGTCTTATTTGATTAAATAGTTTATAAATTCATCTACAATTTATCAAACGCTTTCAATAATAATTTCTTATGGATTACTATATAGTTTTTTTTACACAATTATTTAAACTGACTAAGAAAGTAAGTACTGTGGTTATATTTTTATTTACACCATTGTGGCAACATGAGTTTCCAGTGTTTAAATATCATACTTTACAAACCTTGTGACTTGGACAAGAAAGTAAGTCGACTTTTCACCTGGATTTGGCTCATTAACTTCTAATTCTTTTACTGGTAAATGTACTATATGGGTACCTTCGGTATCACCAGCGTCTAAACCACCCGTGATATTTTTCCTTGAGCACTGTGCCATTCGGAGCCTGCACTAACTAATCCAACTTTCCAGGTTGACGATATGATCTCTAGAGTCCAGCTCGACTGACTCATTTTATCAGCACAAGAGAATTTCTATGAGTAAGAGCGAAAGGTACCACACATTTTGCCAGGAAATGTATTTTTACATCTATTTCAGTGTCCTTTTATATGCTACAGTAGCCCCATGGCTTCTTTGGTGCTGACTGACAGCTCACAGCTGAAAGCTAAAAGCTTTGAAAAGTTACCAGACTAAATTATGTATCCCTACGCTGAACCATATGATCTGCAAAACATGTTATTAGCATCTGTCACATCTGACAGTCAAAATGTAGGTATATACCTAAATGTTGACTGTCAGAAGTCAGCTGTGAGCTGTAAGTCAGCACCAAATAAGCCATGGAGCTACTGTACATTTGACATGGGACCTACGGCGTTACTTCCTCTCCGAAGAAGGTTGTGCTACGGATTTTCATCGATCAAGAAAAATACGTCGACACCGGCTGCGTATTTAAATTTCCTAACCCAGTACAGGGCACTACGCACTTAGAGCGATATGATTAGCCCTAGGTCACAGAGAATGTGCCCTAGGTCTTAGCGCGGCCTTCAAACAGCGGTCACTCGCCAAGCGTAACAAAGGCATAAGTGTTGCGGCACATATAATAAATAGGTGTTTGCCCTCGGCTTCGATCGCATTGAAGTTAGGTAAATTACTTTTTTCCAGTGAAACATCTATACTAACAAATACTCCATTTAGACACGTACTATGAGGTGAGGATTTATATACATTAAGGGGAAAGAGATAAATCATATAAAATACAGTTATGGTCACTCGGAGTATTTAATATCTTGTATCTGCATAAACATATAGAACATACATCAAAACTAACCTAACCTAAGCAAATATCACTGTATACAATGCATAATATAGGTATGTATAGTATATTATATATTATTATAGTATTCGGGTGATCTGGCAGTCTAGGGGTAAGGTGTCATACTTATGTGCTGGCGGCCGGGGTTCAATCCTTGGTCCCGACACAGATTTATCTGATTACCAAACCCTTCCTTCACCTCTGACAAGACATCATGTGAATGTGGGGAATACCAGGCCTCCACCGTGGTTCGGATTCCACGTTAAACTGTAGGTCCTCCATTTCATCTCACAATCACCCTACCATTACACAATAGCGTAAGTGCGTATAACCTGAACTGGTAGTAAGAATCCGTGCAAATAATAATAATAATAATAATATAGTATTTGCACTGAGGATCTAAATATACACCATATGCATATATAGTATTTATTATAATATAATTATATATACAATTTAGATCTTTGTGATGGATATACAATAATAATAATATAATATTTAGCATCGCGTCTTACTACCCGTTCAGGTTTATACGCTTTAAGTACTAATTACGCTAATGGATTAGGAATTGGGAAGGTTTAATTAGAGGAAGTTAGCCCGCATTTGCTTGGAGGGAGAGTGGAAAACCATTTAGGAAAAACTACCTCCAGTTCACCCGACCGAGATTCGGACCTCGATATCCCCGTCCTCAGCAGTTGAGCTCAACACGACAAGCGTGTTAGCCAACTACGCCACCGAGGCGGGCATGGATACACAAATTATATATAATAACTATACATACTTTATAATTATATTCTATTAACCGTTCAAGGCACTATAACGTGACACAGCGCGTGGGAGGAGAAAGGCGGTTTAGGGGAAAGAGAGAGAGACAGCGCGGCGTAAGGGCCAATCATATCACTCTAAATGCGTGGTGCTCTGTACTGGGTTAAGAAATGTTAGTACGCACACCGGCTAGGTTTTGAACCCGCGAACATCGGGCCCTGCAACGAGCATTACCACCTTCCTAGTGTGAATGGCGTGTGTGTGTTCAGGTGGACGAGGACATGCACGGGTTCGCCAACTTCACAGCGCTCAAGAAGAAGTACCCTGGTCTCAAGACAGAGGTCGCGGTGGGAGGTTGGGGTGAAGGAGGTCGCAAGTACTCCGGGCTGGTCTCCGTCAAGGCTAGGAGGGACTCTTTCATCAAGAGCGTCGTGGGTAAGAGAACTGATACGGACTATTGGGTAGATACCCTGATTTGGGGTGGATAGATTCATCATAAAACTGTTTTCAGCCTGTGGCCATCTCAGTATAGTAAAATGCCTCCATCTTCCTCTTATCTTTTAACCATTCTTACGACATCATTTTCTTACATGCTTTTCCTCTCACTTGCAAGTGCCAAATAGAATGGCTGGATCTTTTTGAATAAAAAGTTGAGTTTTGGTATAAAAAGTCGGAAAATAAAATACATATACATGTGGTTAAAATGCTGACAAATCAACTATTATGTCAAACGTATGGTGAAACGTATAGAAGAACTAGCCTAAATTTTGTGTAAACGAAACAAACCAAATATAGGAGTTTGAAAAAATGTAATTTAATTTGTACCGAGAGGTTTATTTCGTCTTCTATATTATCTTAAAATATTGGCCTTAGTCCCAATAGATTGGTTAAGATATATTGTATTTTACAAATTATTTCGGTAGAAGGATATTGCTTTTATAGTCTGAAGGAACCATTTTTAATGATTAATTCGCTTTTAAAACGGTAACATTGACAATAATTCACATTTATAAGGTCAAGTAATCAATTTTGTGAAAACATTTTATATAGTTTTATTTCGCCCAAGTATTATCAACTTAAAAACTCTATAATGAACCTAAAATATGTATTAGTAGTCATTTTAATGTGCCAAGTAAAATATCGTCAAAGATGTCTCGCGATATATCAATTGCGTCGTGCTGTTATACAAGACACTCTAACTACCCTCTTTACTGGCGTCTTTGATTAGGGGCGTCTGAAGATAATTTTTTAAATTAACTTTTAAACTAACTTAAATCTAGAACAGACACAACATCCAATCCCAGGCCGGTATTTCATCACTATAAAAAGGTAAACCCACATTTCATCAATGATGAATTTTCGGGTCTGCTGGGAATCAAACACAGAAGTCTTAACTCAGCAGGAAGTTAATAGTACTCCCATCGATAAGAATGTGTGTTACATAACTCTTACATACACTCAATGCACCTTGAAAGGTAGCATTCCAAACCTGATGGATTACACTATGACCCTATATTATAAGCTATACCATAGTGGAATAATACAAGGTAAGCTTGCTACCTTACAGGGTAAACGAAAGGTACCTAGACTTGTTAAAGGGTACATTCAGTCCGCGTGCCCACTGGGGCAGGTATTAGTTTCTGTATTAATATATACAATTAACATCTGCCATAGTGAAGATAGAGGGTGACAATTCCTTTTTTGTCCACCCGGATTTATTCTTATAATGGAAACGTAACTCCTCCATCAATGTTCGCAGCTTTCATGTACAAGTACGGGTTCGACGGATTCGACCTTGATTGGGAGTATCCAGGGGCCGCAGACCGAGGAGGGAGCTTTTCCGATAAGAACAGCTTCTTCTACTTCGTGGAGGAGCTGAGGAGAGCCTTCGACAATGAGAAGAAGGGCTGGGAGATCACCATGGCCGTGCCCTTGGCTAAGTTCCGACTGCAGGAGGGCTACCACGTCCCGGACCTTTGCACGTGAGGCTTGCTTGTAGTATTTATCCATAATCTTCTTTATTAGATTGTTATCACTATCATGTCCATACATTCATCATATTCATGTTACTCCCATGTTCATACTACCATCACCTTCATGTTCCCATTCTGTTCATACCGGAATTACATTATTGTTAAAGTTTATTTATCACCATCATAATGATAACACTTTAGAGTTAATATAAGTTATTCACGAGCTAAGTTTACTTGGATGACAGCTTGAAATGTTACTAGAAATAATCCCTAATATATCACTACGCCAACAGCTGACATCTATCACTTTGGATGACTGTAATGAAAACAGATGGTAATATATTAATGTGATAGTTAACCACAGTAATTTAGGCCAATATTATTTATATATTTATTTGAGGTCGGACACAAAGTTTATTTATCGTTTTATTCCCCTTAAAAAAATATTAACCACTTTCACAAAAACTTCTAATGAACATAACTTCAAAATGGCGACTGACGAATTTAAACCATATGATTGAACATAACGGTAAACAAGTTTTTTACAATGATGCAAACACGGAGTTGATGAAAATATTTTATTCAGTTAAATATTTCAAAATACGATAAAATAATCATAAAATCATTTATTGTATGTAAAAAAATGGCAAGAATGTTCTCTTTTCCAAGTAAATACGATGCCTGTATTATAAGGTATTGATGTGTGCACTATATTAAACATAATCAATAACGTTCCAAAACGAAAAATAAGTACTTTTAATTATGTTTAAAATATTTTTTCAAGTTGTATAAAAAGAAATTATTTAAAAAATGAAATTGTATGAGATAACTTAAGTTTACGTTATTTTAAATGTAATATGTAACAGGTAATTAAAGATCTTTATATTTATAACAAAACTGTGATATTTTACAAGTGTTGGCAACCCAAAACCTAAACATATGATTTTCGAACTGTCATCCAGGTAAAAACCTATCGTGAACGGTATATACCAGCATCAAGTTTTAAATCACCATCAAGTAATACCACCAAATTCACGCCAACATCAGGTTTGTATCACAATCAAGTTTATACACCCACCGTGGTGACCTGGTGGTCTAGGAATAAGATGTCGGACTTCTGTACTGGGGTCCGGGGTTTAATCCTCGGTCCCAGCACAGATTTATCTGATTACCAAACCCTTCCTTCACCTCTGACAAGTCGTGTATTAATCACAAATTGTGAATGTGGGGAATACCAGTCCTCCACCGTGGTTCGGATTCCACATTAAACTGTAGGTCCTCCATTTTATTTCGCAATCACCCAACCATTAAACACTAGCGTAAGTGCGTATAAACTGAACGTGGTGCTAATAATAATATACACCCACTATGTTCATACCACCAAGTTCATACCCTATTCCCCCCTCCCCATAAGCATTCTCCCTAGAAATCACTGATATATCCTCGTCCATGGCCAAGCTCATCATGGCGTTTTGTTTCACACGGTGCCCAGCTCCTTATGAGATATTTTGGTTCTATAACTGCAAGCGTTTGATATTTGGTATTGTGTGAAAGTAGGTAGGCTTCTATAGTCCGTGAAATTTCAGATGTGTACCTTATTGGGAAGTTTGATAAAAACTCTGGACAGATAAACACCGTATGGATTTTATTATATAGATATTAGCAACCACACAATTCTTTATCTTTATATAATCAACTATCGTTTTAAATAAAATACAATTAGTCATCACAAGCCTATATGTTCATATTTGGTAGGAAATATCACTTTAAATTCAATGAACGAGCAAAAATTCTGATTGGTGATTAAATCATACCAAGATTAATGTTCACTCTATAAAGATCAAAATTGATTCAGTTCTGAAAAGTATTTGAAAAAATATCATTACTATATACACGCACCCAAAATTATGAAGCTTGAATGTAGAGTTTTCATGGAAGTTTGAGGCAATTGAGGTCACCCACTACGGTGGTGACATTGTCTCAGCTGTCACTCTCACAATATAATTGATTGCCGCAGACAGAGTTCGAATTCCAGTCTGGTGAACTAAATGTGGTTCTCCCTAAATGTTTTTCCACTTAACGCAAACGGGGCTACATTTATTTTAAATTATATCCTTCTCTCTCTTATCTCATTAATGTAGATATGTGGACATCCTGAACGGGTGGTAAAACCCAATAGACAGAGCGGCTTGAAGTTATCCTAGTTGAATGTTTACAATGTTCTTCAGGTACATTGACGCGGTCCACGTGATGGCGTACGATCTGCGAGGGAACTGGGCCGGTTTCGCTGATGTACACAGCCCGCTTTACAAGAGGCCTCACGACCAGTGGGCCTACGAGAAGCTCAACGTCGTAAGTACCGACAGTGAACTTGCTATTCCCGAACCAGTCACAAAGCAGACAAGATCAACAATGAATATATTATGCAACCCACAACACTCATGACTTTAGGGATGACATGACCATGTCTACATTATTCCAAAAAATTCAACCAGATAGTAGATTGAGATTAAATATGTTTAGCTTTACCTTGACACTGTAAAGCACCCTTTGCTGAGTCTCACCACATGGATAACGCCAAACGTAAGGTAATACATCTCGTCATATCTTGGTGCGATTTTCTGTAGTCTTCTTAGAAAAACAGTGGAATTAAGGCCAGTAAAATGTTTTACAGTTAAAAATATTAATTTTTATAAAATAAAAATCTTTTAAATTGGTCCCAATTTCTTGATTGTCAAATAAATAATTATAAAATCTGCAATGCAATGGAATTTCTAGCTCGAGCATAGTTATGTATTTAATTTCTCTGTTAATCGGCCGTGGAATACCATACTATGCTTACTGTACAAACAATAGCTATTGTTTCTTTCAGTAAGAACAAATATTTCTCTTTTGATAAAGTTCACACCCATACTGGATGGCAAGTGTACAAAGTTGTAAGGGCCGATACTATAAAACTCATTTGAAACAATAAAGTTGCAGCTGTATGTTAGTCTTTATGCATATAAGAACCGTTGTTATTTGAATGTACTTTATAATTTCGTCTTCTAAGTCTAGTATAATTTTATTAGCTGGTGGTGGAGGTATTCGAATACTCGATGGATGTAATGAGATGTTTTATCCTTAATGCCTATCCGTTCTTCCTCCACGCAAATTTGAGTACACAATAATGCTAAGCCTTCCTGACCGCTACCCTACTAGGAAACGCTCACACCGGATGGTCCATGAAACACACAACAATTTTGGTAAAACATTGAGCATGTTGCTTGCAACACCAACGTTAAGATAAAATGGCACATGAGAGAATCAAGTCATAACGGAGTCGTCTGGCTAAGATCTGCTGCTGACAGTTATCATAATGTGCAAGAAGAAACAACACGTATAATTAAGGACGGTGATCGGGACAAAATATCGATCCAGCAACCAACTGCGATTCAGTTTGAACAATCACTGGTAAAAATCATTCGTATTTTAAAATTCCAGTCACAGTCGTAAACTCGCAGTCCATCCCATCTCTAGCAACCACTAAACACTTGATTACGTCAAACATGGACCCAGTCTCCTCAATCACGCCGTGACACCTGCTGTATACAATAGAGTGTCATACGCCTACCGGTTTGAAGTGTATCGCTTTATTAACAAGTGTTCAGTCACCGATGGTGCATGTGTCTTTTTGCATGCGCTATTGTCACCAACTCTGAAGCTCGTGTGGTTTTTCAGAATGATGGTCTAGAACTGTGGGTGAGCATGGGCTGTCCTCCGGACAGGCTCGTGGTGGGAGTTCCTTTCTACGGTCGTTCCTTCACTTTGAGTCAGGGGAACAACAACTATAATCCGGGGACTTACATCAACAAGGAGGCCGGAGGAGGCACACCGGGGAAATACACGGCCGCAAAGGGATTCTTGGCCTACTACGAGGTCAGTACAACACTTTGACATGCTATTATCAATTAAAAGTGATATTTGCATGTAACATGATGTAACGATACTGATTTGTACCCCTCTCATATATTAAAAAAGTCATGAAGGTATGTATCTTTCTTTAAAGTATTTTATGTAAAATATACTTTCAATACTTCATCCATGGAGAATCACGCGTTTTTCAGAAATGATGTCAAAGGACTGCACCATTTAAACTTCTCTAAAAAATCAACTCCGTAATGTTTACCAAAAAAGCAAGTGACACTAGCTCACTCCACCCCAATAGGAAGCTATACTTCACAACACCGTTCTGTCACCAGGACGATTTCGATTAGTTGGTTTTGACACTGGTCGCGAGAGGTCCAAGGGGTAAGGTGTAGGTCATATATAAGCCGCTTGTGCGTATGAACACACACAGTGCCGGTAGAATAAATCTACAGAACGTTGTAAATAAGACAGTGCCACTAACTGAAATCCATAGAGTACACAGAAAATGTTACAGAGAAATAATCTGTAGTTGAACGAAAATGGTATCATTTTACATAATATCTTCATACCGAAGATAAAATAACTTTAATAAATCGTGTGCAGCATTAAAGATCTTATTTATTAAATTAACATATCTGATAATAATTACGTATCGTAATAATTGGCGATCGATCACTGGGCTATATATACCAATTATATCATCAAAATACCGTACCGCTTTAATTAGTGCTCGATCACAGGGCAATTAATTATCAGCTGATTAAACGGTATCACTTCAATCGGCACCCATCGCCGATCCGTAACGTTTTAATCGATTCCTAACGCAGACCGATTAAATCAATAACACTTTAACGACTTGACTTATGGATACGTGAAAGCCGAAAGTCCCGGGTTCGATTCCCGTGTCCAGGTGTCATTTTTCAATTTTCAGAATATGATATCTATTAGCTTATCTCGATATCGGATAAAGTTCTTCCTATGGAAATGGAACTATATTTTGGTTCACAGGGCAGAGGAAAAGTAACGAATTCTAACTACTTTAAAACAGCTCTGAAAACATATTACTATACTTGTTTCTTGCTGACTTTAATCTTATTTAACTTATATGTCATTTTGTGTTCATCCCCATCACAAATCTGTTTGGTAGATTTTACAAGTTAAGTCAACTAATATTATTTATCACTAGTTAAAATGACAAGACATATTTGCGAGGTGAATTAATCAATATAGGCCCTATGTTTGTGTGTTTTTAAATTGACATAAAATGAGCCAAGTTCCCAAGAATGGACTGTACGATGTATTATTTCAATAGTTACTACTTCATTTCAAAACAAATTTAATTATTCATTCTGTGTGGTCATTTCTGAGACTTAATAGTTAGCGTGGATATCTTCAAGTATAGGGTACTTTGATTCAATTATGGGTGGTGCAGATTTTGACAGTTACTATTAGTATTAGGGTCAGTTCTGATGATAATTTAATAAATGTACATAAATATTGGACTGGCAATACTGTCTACTGAAAAGCTAGTTTGTAAAGCAGATGATTATCCAAGAAGTATGTAAAGACAACTAATGCTAAATATCTCAGTAAAAATTGCTTCAATACTAGTATCAAATTACATTTCGAAAATGTGTTTTTTTTAATAATTTTGGTTGCCAATTTTCATGAAGGCTTCAGGGACACCCAAAGAAATTATTTCATGGTTTAGTAAACTTTGACTGGTACCTATTTTGTTTTTCAGATATGCACCTACCTCATTGAAAAGGACAACAACTGGACTCAGAAGTGGGATGACACCGGTTTGGTGCCCTATGCCTATCAAGGTAAACACACAGACTATAGATGCTGTTCATGTCAGTGTAGGGGGGATATTTCAAAATGTATTCGCCGTAAGAGATTGTATAATAGTTTGTTATAGGTGTTTATTAGAAGCAATGAAACAGATGTAAGATTAGTAAGGTTGAATAAAGAGGAAGAATACTTTAACTTTCATGGAGGGAGAGTTGAAAGCCACTTAGAAGAAAAAACCCTCAGTACACCCGACTGTTATTCAAACCCTGATCTCCCTATTATAAGCAGCTCAGTCTATTGCTAGTATGAAACCTAAAGCCAATCGACCACTGAAGTGAGTCTAGGTATGTTGTCCCAGTCCAGTGTTATTAATGGCCATGCTGTATGTGTCACCAGGCACGCAGTGGGTGGGGTACGAGAACACGACGAGCGTGCAAGTCAAGATGGATTGGATAAAGTCCAAGGGTTACGGAGGTGCCATGAACTGGGCCATAGACATGGACGACTTCCAGGGGCTATGTGGGCCCAAGAACCCTCTCATCCAGGTCATGGCTGAGGGGATGAAGGGCTACACTGTTCCCACGTCCACCGTCACCACAACGGCCAGGGTGAGTGCTCTGTTGAGATAAGGGGGCCATCATTGAGTCCCGATACGGCTAAAAAGTAAATTATCGGTGTAATTGGACCTTCCACATTCAATGGATGATTGGAATGGATAATTAGATAATGTGTGTGTGTATATGTATACATACATTTTATAAGATATTTCGGACTTTTACAACCCGATGATGGTAGTGTTAGGCTGTACTGGTAAATTTTAAGATTTACTTGTCTTCGAACCTTTACAGTAAGTAACACACACACAAAAGTTAAGTAACGCCAAGCATATAGACAACACCCTACACGTCTGTGTTTGGTAGGTAGGCTATAGTAGAAGCTACAGGCGTTTAGTTGTGGTCTACGTTTCAACTTCAATTCCAAAGAGAAAAGGCAGATTATTATACAATAATCTGTTTTTATAGTTGTGTTGGTTCGTATTCATATTAGAGAGTAAAAATGGTTTCTTTGGCAAATACAAATGTTTACGTTTAACTAAAGGCAATAGTTGTGATTTTTTAAATATTTATAAATACAATATTAATGTTTGAAGTTCGATCCCCAACTAGATTAACTGATATTCTACGGTTTGTATGGGTAAATAATGGTGCATTTATTTCAAATTCACTTGATTAAACCTGTGTCCATAGTTTTCTTAGTGTGTCGTGAATACCCCAAAAGAAGTGTGTTATCTTGTCTTTTCATTTAGCCTGAGTGGGACCGTCCTCCAAGCACCACGTCAGCTGATGGAACAACCACCAGTGGTACCACCACGAGCCAACCCTCAAGCACCACTACGACGACATCAAGCACCACCTCGAGCAAGCCCACTAGTACCACCACGGAACAGTACACCACTTCTACAACGACACGCTACACCACTATCACAGCACCCACCACCACCAAACCCAGCACAAACACCCCTGGCACCACATCCAGTACAACCCAGACCAATGAGATCCCAAGCGACTGCGATACCGCTGACTTCCTACCCCACAAAGAGTGTAACAAGGTGAGTAAACTGTACCTGCTCGCTAACACACTTGTGGCATCACGGCCAATATTTGATTGACAGACACGGTAACAGCTCTGCCCTAAAGATAATACTACCCTCTGGTGGAGTAGTGGCCTGAATAATTCGTATCATATATAAAACACATGGACGGAATTTTGATTACCTAAAGGTGATCAAAAAATGGGCAAAAGATTCTAAAAAAAAATTACTTCAAATTTTCAAAAAATTATCTAAAAATATGAAGAAAAAAACTCGAAATAAATACACATGACTAAATCAAACCCGCACTTTACTAATGTAAAATGCAATGAATAGCTTTTAACAACTAAACTATTGCATTCCGCTAAAATATAATATTGATTTACAAATATTTACATCATAAGTAATTGCTACCCACTCCCAAAGTAGTTCTCTTTAACATGACAAAATAGACCTTTAAAATATACATTTATATAACAAGGGGATCATGAACAAAGTTTATATAGAGCATAGAGCATTGTATGTGACGAAAAAAAAGAGATGACATACCATCAAAATACGGGACATTATTAATATAATATATACAATGTAAATATATATATATATATATATATATGTGATGTTTATGTATATTATGATGTATACACATTTCCCGAATTCTTCTTCAGGGAACAATTTCTTGTAACAAAACAAACTAGTAATTTAATAAAGACAAAGCCATATTTTATAATATAAATAAAGAGTAGTTATGCTCGTTGTAGCCACGTTTTTCATCAACCTCTTGTACTTAGTAACTATTTGATATACTTTATGGCATTAGCATAGAGATGAACTGTGAGCCCAACACCCTCTGGAACCACAGATGTAGATCTATTATTGTAATGTTCTCTCTTGTTACAGTTCTACCGCTGTCTGTATGGCAAGCCCGTAGAGATGAACTGTGAGCCTGACACCGTCTGGAATTACAGATGAAGATCTATTATTGTAATGTTCTCTCTTGTTACAGTTCTACCGCTGTCTGTATGGCAAGCCCGTAGAGATGAACTGTGAGCCTGACACCGTCTGGAACCAGTCGATGAAGATCTGTGATTGGCCCGCCAATAGTGACCGCAAAGATTGCCAACATTTCAAGGAGCATTAAGCGTGACAACTAATTGACCGAAGTTGTATCGAATACTTCAAGATTTATTTAAAATTACAAACTGATTTTTAGCTGGCATAAAAAATCCTTTAGAAAGGGCATATAGGAATTAAAAAATACTATCTGAAATTTGATCTTCTGAAGTAAGCAAATGATTGCAGATTTAATAGGTATTGAGAAGTATGCACTATTCCTATAAACATAGGGTACATAATATTATGCTATAATCAAAAACTCACCATGCCCTAAAAAATATGGGTGATCCTAATTGGCTCAATTTTTCTAGAAAGTCACTTTCACTGAGCAATAGTATTATGTGGTCTGACAATCCTCATAATAACTTATAACAAGGTTTGCGTTCTGGCATTCCGCTGAAATTGTTGTCTAAAGGCTTAATCCAAGGGGTAGTGGTGCGGAAGATGATTTGAGGAAATTAACCCATATTTACGCAAAGAAAGAATGATAAAACCATAGTGATAAATTATATGAGAGAACCACAGTGCACAACTATAGTGATAAATCAATGTAAAACCACCCGCAAGGAAACCGGCCAAGCTTAGAATCTTTACCTACATCTCATTGAGAATTGAGTTTACTGCGAACATAATGTCCTAGATTATGTGATCACAGTTGTATGTATAAACCGATTGAAATGCATATTTCAGCGTAAAACAAAATTACATTTATAGTTTATATTTACTAGCAAAATAGAAAACAGTTTTATTAATTTTAAATTAATGTATAGAAAAAAAGTTCATATGTTCATATTAAAATGAACCTATGGTGGGATGAACTTGACCGGAGTGGACAGTTCCCTGTAAGTTGTGTTCAATTTGAAAGTAAGTGTTAGGATATATATTAATTTATTAAGCTGTAATTTATTTAAATGACTGAAATAAAGTTTAATTTTAAACCAAGACTTTTTTTATTATCTTGTAGAAATATTATTGTATTCAACACTTAACTATATCAATAAATATAGAAGAGCCAATAACAATGGCATATCGTGGAGTGTTGTCAGGGTAAGAAAATCTTGTTAAAAACTATACTTGTGATTTTATATCACTCACTTGGTTCTCATTTGACCAATTACACCTAGGTTCTTCTACATGTTATATCTCACATGAGAATATGTTTCCATTGATACCTGACCAATGAGAGTTTTAATGAGTGACTAGAAAAATGTACAGGTGCATGCCTACCCTGACAAAATTCCACTCTACTGGCCGATATATATAACTGATACAGAACCCTAATCTTCCTTATGATTGTCACAATAAAGGCAAAGTTTGACTCCTTATGATTGTCACAATAAAGGCAAAGTCTTACTCCTTATGATTGTCACAATAAAGGCAAAGTCTGACTCCTTATGATTGTCACAATATAGGCAAAGTCTTACTCCTTATGATTGTCACAATATAGGCAAAGTTTGACTCCTTATGGTTGTCACAATAAAGGCAAAGTCTGACTCCTTATGATTGTCACAATATAGGCAAAGTTTGACTCTTTATGGTTGTCACAATAAAGGCAAAGTCTGACTTCTTATGATTGTCACAATAAAGGTAAAGCCTGACTCCTTATGATTGTCACAATAAAGGTAAAGTCTGACTCCTTATGATTGTCACAATAAAGGTAAAGTCTGACTCCTTATGATTGTCACAATAAGGCAAAGTTTGACTCCTTATGATTGTCACAATAAAGGCAAAGTTTGACTCCTTATGATTGTCACAATATAGGCAAAGTTTGACTCCTTATGGTTGTCACAATAAAGGTAAAGTCTGACTCCTTATGATTGTCACAATATAGGCAAAGTTTGACTCTTTATGGTTGTCACAATAAAGGCAAAGTCTGACTCCTTATGATTGTCACAATAAAGGTAAAGTCTGACTCCTTATGATTGTCACAATAAGGCAAAGTTTGACTCCTTATGATTGTCACAATAAAGGCAAAGTCTCACTCCTTAACTCTGTCTACTGAACAAAAGGACCAAGGTTTGATCCGCAGCATGACTGAGAAAAGGATCCTCGGTGAAAATGGGGCTTCACCTTTACCAATGAATTAGTTAGTCCATGAGACTGGGTGTTATATGTTCAAGAATCAAGTCAGTTTTGTAAGTCATATACTAACATAACTAATTGGCTCAGAAATTACACTCTAGATACGCCATTTTTTTTAAAGGCCAAATCTGACAATTTCATGACATACTAGCCCATTAATGTAATTAACTAACACTTGAGACCTAATGGTTTGGAAAACTGCGAGCACCTCAGTGGAAGGTAATGAATGATATACTGTCATATCTCTTTTATAAAAGAAACATATTCATTTTGTAAGATATATGATAAAAGAGTTGACACCACCTAGAAAAGTATATGTGCTGTAACATTATATCACAGGACGTCGATCACGCCAAAATATTTACGATTGGACCAGTCATATTTTAAAAATTTTGTCACAAAAGTTGCTTTTTTTAATTAAAAGAGAAAACACAATTTTGCTATATTGATATAGTGTGGAGTTTGTGTTGTCATATTGGACAACTGCTTTGCATGTATAATCTAAACTTTAAAATTATTCCATTTTAATTAATAAAACCCTATAAAATATTCTATAAAGGGATTTTTTTTAAAAATATTTGTTGTCATATCATTTAATCAAATATATTTAATATATAGTCAAAGTTGCCTCATGATTTTTTTTATCAACTAGCTTTTATCAAATAATTGTGTCAGTGTAATGCTGCCCTTCGGTACAGGCACATGCCAAATAAACGAAATAGCTTATCCCCAAGTTACAAAGCTTTGAATACAAATTATGAGTTGAATTAAATTTGGCAATAATTTGCGGAATTAATGGGGGCAGAGGGGATAAAAACAAATTCACTGGGGTCAACAAGAAGTGTTTGGTTTTATTTAACGCTTAATAACTAGTTTTAAGGTTGCGCCTACACTATTTAATTATTTTGTGCGTATTTTCTTTAGAAACAATAATGTGATTTCTAAAATTAGGAGTTAATAGTTATACAAAACAGCTTTAATAAGGGCCTTCCGAAATACAAAATACTTCACACGTTTATTAAAGTTTTAGGTGTTTGGTAGTTAAACTCTAGTAAAACTACTTAAGAGATTGATACAATGGCGCAACTATAAATTTACTTGAGGGATGGTGGAGGGGGTCAAACAACAAGGTTGTAGCAGAAATTAAACTTTGTAGGAGAGGGGGATTAGATAAGGGGGGGTATAAAAGTAAAGATTTTATTAAAAGGTTTGCCTTCCAACCCAAAGGGGAGTCCAAGGATCCTCTCCAGTAAAAAATAGAAGTTATTTGGAGTGGTCTTTGCTTGGAAAATTTTTGAAAATTAGTTTTCTATTAGATTAAAAAATGTAGATTAAATTCATTTAACACATCTACAGTGTTCAATTTTATAGTTCAACTTGATTTATTTAGAGTTTTTATTGAAATTTATTTGGGTGTTCGGTGGTGGGGTGGGGAGGGGGTTAACAGGGTTGATCTAGCCATGAATATATTGATTAAGATTTCAAATAATATTTGTTCAATAATTATTAATTCTAAGTTTCAGAATCAACAGCAGGTTTTCAACAAAACATAAAAAAAAATATTGTTAACGCTAAAATGAAATCAAAAGTGTTAGGCACAGCCTTAAAGTGAAGAGGAAGGAAATGCGAACTAAAAACCGAATGTTTGCGGTTTTTATACAGAATGTTAGTGGTTTGCGTAACAACAAAAATTATCTAGCAATATTATCGTGAAATTTGAACATAAACAATTTAAATGAAGAGAAAATGTCTGTGTATTTGTGGCACATGTGTTAGTACAAATCTGATCTGATGATTCATGATTATGGATTTCAATAATTATTTTTTAACAATCAACTTATTTATCACCCACTTTGGTGGCCACGTGGTCTAAATCCCTACTCTCACAGTACAATGTACTGTCAATGATTGAGAGATTGAGGTTCGAATCTCCGTTGGGTGTACTGAGAGTGGTTTTCTCAAAATGGTTTTATATTCTCCATTAACGCAAATGCGGGTACACGTCCTCCAAATATAGCCTTCCTGATTTATAACGTCGTAAGCGTAATTAGTATGGGCGTATAATCCAAACGGGTAATAAATGCGGTGCTAAGAAAAACTTATTCAAGTTATTGAAATACGGGCGAGAAAGTGTTGTTAGAGGAAATATGCAAGTATTTATGTGTATAAAAGGTGGATAAACTATTTTCATGGATAAATCACCTCCATTTCATGACCAGTCAGGTTTATAACTCCGGTACCGACCTCTCAGGCCAGACAGACTTCAGAGATATATACAAGGTCACGATCAATCACCAGTTGAACATGCTAGCGCTAAGCTCTAATGTAAGTATTCCTTTTTAAAAAAAATTACATTCAAATTCGCTGATTGTAAATTTTTCGGACTTATCTAAGGCCAAATAAAGGATATATAACTCAGTGGACAGACGTGCTACTGGGTGACCTAATGTGTCGGGCTAGTACAGGGGTGTTAAACTCAAACAGGTGTGAAGGCTGCATTATATCATAAAGGAGTCATTGCGGGCCAAACATAGTATTTTTATGTATTATATTATACATTTTAAATGTTTATATATAATTAAAACCATACTTTTTCCCCTTGACTGCTTTTCATTCTTAAAGTCCACTGATTCCTACAAACATATTTTCTTTTAATATGGACGCAAAAGGCCAATTAAAAAATAAAATAAATACTGTCAATTTACAATATTAAAAACAACTGCTAAAATAAAAAATAGTTATGTCAACGAGAGTAATAATAAACTTAGTTCAAAATTCAAATATTTTTCACTTAAAACAAAATGTCGGGATAGTAATTTATCACACCTACTGTTTGTTGGAAATCTGACATCGCTTCCCACTTACTAAATTATCAAAATCTGTAGAAATATTTTCACTTGAAACAATCCTCATTGTGATTTGTAAATGTTCATCTCTAATCTGACTTCTTAACTTGGATTTATTCAATTTTAAAAGATAGAAAAACTGTTCACAAATGTATGTATTTCTGAACATTGATAGTATTTTAGCGTTCATTTTGATTGTGGGATATCTATCACCTAAATAATTCAAGTAAAATTTTGATAGGGCCAGGGTAAACGTTCCCACGGGCCACATCCGGCCCGTGGGTCATATGTTTAACACCCTTGCCACTAGTACAATTCTAATAGCTAGTACAGTAGCCCCACAGCTTCTTTGGTGCTGACTGACACCTCACAGCTGACAAGTCACGGCTTCGAAAAGTTACTAGACCAAATTATGTATCCCTACGCCGAATCAAATGATCTGCAAAAACCATGTGTTTAGCAGCTGTCACTTCTGACGGTCAACATTTAGGTATATACCTAAATGATGACTGTCAGAAGTCAGCTGTGAGCTGTCAGTCAGCACCAAATAAGCCACGAGGCTACTGTATTGGTGCTAAAGCCAATGGCGTAGCATAAACAGCGAGGGCCATGGGGCAACTTTTTTTTGAGCACTGCATCCTACTATCCGTTCAGGTTATACGCTTATGTACTAAATACACTAATGATTTTAGGGAAGAAGGCTAAATTTATAGAAAGTGTACCCATATTTGCGTGGGGAGAGGATGAAAAATTATTTTAGAAAAATCACCTTCAATACACCCGATCAAGAGTAAAACCTCTTTATCCCCGTCATCGGCAGTCTAGTATACTACAAGAGTAGCGCGTTAGACAATGCGGTCACCGAAGTGGGTCAACGTTTGTTAATGGGCCTTTAAAGGAAGGATTTTTTACTAGAAGTTGACTTGCCAAAAAAAAAAATCATTAGGTTATGTGACAATGTGGCTTAAAAGTTTAGTTAATAGCACATATGAGGACTTTAGTGTGTATAATTAATATAGTTTTAGCATAAGATTATATTAAAGAATGTTTAAAATAATAATAATAAAATAATAATAAAAAATTATAAACCTGATCAAATATGCTTGTTTGAAATAAAAATTAGTTGCTAATTTTATTTTTCTTTCTATTTTTATATAAAATTTACTATTCCAATCTAAAAATAACACAATTATTGTTTAGTTGTTGGTGCAATCACCACACATCCATAATTATCCAACCGCTAGGAATATGTTATCAATTAAAGCCTTTAAAAAGTAGTAACCTATTTGTGTAACAAGAAAAGTAGTCAACATTTATCATTCAAAGACAAATATTAAAATGAAATGTGTGTTCCTTCTATAATATTACATTATTAGAAACTAGACATACCTCTATTTTGACTTTTCTGGATTTTGATTCCACGAAATTTGTCTACAATATCTTTGGTACTTAGTTCACACGCTCGTTGATTTTAAATTTAAAAAAAATACTAAGCTCTGACAATCTTTCTTCTGATTCTCAAATAGTTCTTTATTAATTTTAATCTATAGAATGACCGTTCCAATGCTATCACACTCACTGGCAGAGTTAAAAATAATCAAAGTGAATTATAAATACCCGGGAAAGCAGAAAAATGGGAGTAATTTAGAATGATTAACAATTCAGCTACCGCTCATATTGATTACATTTTAGCTATTTGCGTTCTCTATCCAGCCCTGAATGATAGGCGTTTAGCACTAAAACAAAACGTTAAATCATTGAACATACGCTCAGAGGTTTTATTTTTGCACTGCGTCTTACTAACCGTTCGGGTTATCCACTTACGGTATTAACTACGCTTAGAATTATAGGGATTAGGAAGGTTATATTTAACCATTTACATGGAGGCAGAGTGGAAAACGGTTATGGAAAAACCACTGCCAGTTCACCCAACCGAGATTCGAAACTCGATCTTCCTGTCCTCGGCAGTCTGTATTGCTCAACATAAAACTAGCACGTCAGCAAACTACGCCACCGAGATGGGTGGGGTTTTGTTTGTTCTTCATTAGTTACTGTTTGGGAGCTGTAAGGTGCAGTCCGGTAAAGCTGTCAGCGATCTCATTTAAACTTTCGAAAGTATGTATTACAGCTTTGTAAAAGGAAACTTTGAAAACAAAATTTTTAAAACTATGTATGTTCTACATTCATAATTCTCTGGTCCTCGCATAGCTCAATTTAATCTTACGTGTACCTTTAAATGTTGGTTCTATTCTTTATAATAATTCCATATTTTGTTTGCAATTTCGTAAAAGAGGCAAAACTTTTTCCTCGATATTTTCAGACTCTTCAAAACATTGCTTAGCAGCTTAGCGGCTTTAGACAGATCAACATTTTATGATTGCAGTAAGTTTGAGAAAGCATCAATTGACTGCAGCATTTTTGAGAGAATTACGAGAGTGAATTAACATGTTTGCTTAAGTGATTATGCCTCGGTTTTAGGTCAGTAAAATTAAAAGTAGATTTAAATTATTCGTCAGATTTGTAGAATTATATCTCAGGGCATGCAATGAGTAGTAACTCGATTACCAACGAGTTGTTGATAATGTTTTAGAATTTATTTTAGTATATTGGTAGAAAGAGTGCAGAACTCCCATCGTTTACCCCCAGTAAAAATAAACAAAATACTGGAAGACCTTTTACAAAATAACATACTTTTTGTTTTGACTTAAAGTAATCCTGACATAGCGTTGCTAATTACTAAATTAAGATTGTGTGTGGAACAATTTACCATACACATCTAGCATTTTTATATTCGTCCTTAAATTTCGCTTGCATCCCACCATTTGTGTCACTCATGACAACTGCTCCATCATAACGGTGACGACGTATTTGATTTAGATCCAGGAAACAGTATATTAAATGTTTTGTAACCCTGTTACAACACCAAGAAGAAAAATATAGTGTTTGGATTACCACTCCGGTCCCAGTTGACCTCGTCTCGGCCACTCTCCACTCCGCTCAACTCCACAAACACGTTCCGGCACTATCAACATCGACCTGACTCGAGAGGCCTGGCTTCATTCCTCACCACGCCCAAGAAAAAAGAAGATGGACGATATGCACAGCTTGGGTGCGCGTCGCTGACAGTGTTCAAAGACTATCATAACTATTGTTGAGCGCACCGTTTGAAATAAGCATAGATTTTTGGAGTATGTTTTGGAAGGTTGCTACCCCTTGTCCCTCTATCCCTCCCTTGGTTCCGCGCCTTTAGAGCACACGGTTTCATTTTCCTTGTATATATAGGGCATCGTTCTGTAATGCTGGTACACATTACTCTGCGATCACTAAGTGAGGTACCTTGTTGCTAGAATAGGTTTACGTCGATACTATCAAAATTTAATTTGGCTTTAATTATTCAAAATTACTGTTCAGGATTTGATATTTAAAGAATTCATTAATTAACTGTTCCTGGTCTCCTTTAAATTTCTTGCGAGTCATGGATAATATATATATATATATATACTCGGTTTGGCCGAATGATTTGCTTAACGTCATTTTGTGATTTATTGGGAGAACCCCTTTATTTATTATATGTACTTTCCTTCCGCTTCTTGGATGATCTTATACCTTGGAATGCCACCATCTTAGGTTCATTATTGACTCTTGCGGCGTTATACTTTGCTCTGTCGATTATTTACATTTAAATGGTTATATCTCTTGTTTATTGGAAGATAATTTATTAATGTTACTATTTGAGAGATTATATGATGATGGTTAAATGTGGGGCCATGATTCGGCAGGATTGCTCACTAATATGGGTTTTATATTTAACGTAAATGCAGCTGGTTGTGGCATTTATTTCTAAATTGAATTCTTGTTGTTTGTTTATATTACGGCTGGAAAGATATGTTAAGATATCTTTGTTCACTGTTTGAAAACCACCAGTGGCATAGTGTATATGCCTTTAACACGACTAGTGCTTTTGTTTATCCTTTATTATTACTTTCATAGGATGTGTACGGAGTTCAATCTAACTTCTGTTTGTAAGATTTGTTTTATGTCGCCGTTTAAGAACATGGGAAGGAGTCCCACATGTTCCATAAATTATGGTTCAATGATTGTTATTTTCAAATCTTGCACCAAACGCTATTCATGTCGCACTCACTCTTAGAGCTTTCCTTGTTATGTTTTCTTTAAATTAAATAAACTATCTTGTGACCAACCTGGCTATTATTAATGGGCAGTAATAAGGGGGCGAGTTACAGTTTTTCCATCAGTTTTGAAAGCCCTTCTGCCGAATTATCGCTCGCTACAGTCAACCCAACAAAAAATTAATTTACATCAAGTGTTTCTCGCCCTTTCAAATGGAAAAACATACCAAACTACTAAATTTGTTGATTTTTTAACTATAGGCCTATCAAGAATGGTTTCAGAGGTAATATAAAATAATATGACTTTTCTTATAGCATTTAAAACTTCCTTTTATATGACATTCATTTTAAATTTAATTATTTCATTTGTATTACTAGCTCATAAAATTAACTATACATATTAAAATCGTTTCTGACTTTATATGTGTCTCCATTAGGTCTTAACTTTTTTTTTTGTCCCTTGGGTTACTTCATTGGAAGGGTCGTAGGAAGGGTATTTTACAAAAAATACAATTTTTTTTGCAACCAAAATTGTTAACATTTTAATATTTTGTTGGAGTTATTTTTAGGTATTGATAATACCTTTCTAAAATGACAGCTGCAGATCACATGACCCAATGTATGAATACGTGAAAATAGATCTAGTAATTTTTTTCTAGCTGTCAGATAAAACCAAATTTCTATTAAAATTGGACTGTACCCATCAGGGCTGTCTGTGTATTTATACCAATGGACGAGGAGGGTTGAATTTAGAAGAAATATACTCGTATTTGTGTAGAGGGAGAGTGGAAAAACACCTAAAGATCACTCTACCTAGACTCGAGCCCCAACCTCCTCGTCACCAGAAAACTAGCCCAGATGATGTTGTTGGCCCGTAGGCCTACCAGTGCCAAAGCTTGGTTTTGTTGCGCCCTCCACCCTCTCTCCCGGTACTTAAAATATTGCACCCTCTTTACTTCCCCACTGCACTTAGCCCTCATGCTATCATGCCACTTCATTGTTAAGAAACTTCCACTTTTACTTTCTCTCGACCTCTCGAAGAGAGAAGTATTGTTATCGTATAAAAAAAACAATCGAACTAGAACTTTTGATAAATGTCGATGTTTGATAACCTCTTGAAATCGAAAGTTTTTTTTTTTTTTTTTGCGACGCTGTTTGTCTGTACGTCTACACTTCGGACAAGAGCCGAAACCATTTCACCGATTGAGCTAAAGCTTGGTATCTACGATTTTAATAATGTCTCCCCGAGGGGCTTATGGATTTAGATATCCAAACCTAAAATTAAAGGTTGTTCACTGAAAGGCAAAAACAGAAAAAATATTTTTCATTAAAATGCACCAAAACAATTTTTACTAAACTCTGAATCTAGACATTGTTTAACATCACAAACTAAATTGAATTTTTTTTTTATGAAAATGACTTTGAGGGTACCTACTATACACTTGCAGACAAGGCCATAGCCAGCCAATAATTTCAGGACCCCCCAATTGCTGGAAGCTAGAAAAAATTCTAAATGATAAACAGTTATATAGATGCTCTCTGAAGTGGGTTATTTCATGGTAAAATAACCCCGAGGCTTGGAAAATTTCTAAATATTAAACGCTTTTTGAAGCTTGGTGAAGTGTTTTTTTAGTTGTAAAATATCCCCCAAAATGCTGAAGGCTAGGAAATTTTTTAAATATCTAATACCTATAGAAGCTCTCTGAAGTGCTTTTTATGGTAACATGTAATGATATTGATTTGGATTAATCTAAATTATGTAAAAAGTCATGGATGAAGGTAAATTTTATTTAAAGTAATATAGGTAGAGTATCCTTTTAAGAGTCATCCATGAATAAACACGCGCTTCTCAGAAACAATGTGAAAAGGATTTCACCCCTAAATATATTTTTATACCATCTTTCTTGTTAAAAGAATAACTGCGTCAATTCTTGTTAAAGGGAACAGCTTCATAGTATTTGGCAGAAGACGCCATTTCTCTATACCAATAAGAATCTA